>JAVJIF010021394.1:0-59802 GCA_038442645.1 Agave tequilana
TCTGCTTTTGCTGACCACTCTCTTAGAGCCGACGAACCAAGTTGCTTTGGACAACAAGATTCTAATTCAGTGCCATCATGTGAACTTGCCGAAACTTCAATTTTGATAACTTGGCAAGTTTTTCCGTTCCTGAATTAGAACTTGAGATGAATATGACTATTGGACGCGGAAAAGGGGTGGCTGGTGTAACGTTTCCTTGAATCAGATGAAAAAAATTACAGCCGGCTTAATCTTCCGTTACAAGGAGGGAGAATATTGAATCTTGAATTCCCCTTTGTTTAGTGCTGGTTTCTTCGTGGCGGTGGAGAGTGAATCTTGTTCTCCGTTGACCAGATGACCGTTCTGGACCGTCGAGGGATTTTCTCCTTGGCAGGTAGAGGGAGTAACTCAGCTCCGTCTACCAAAACTCTAGAAGAGGAGGTAGGCGAAGAGCGGCTAGTACTCAGTAAGCTCGCTGAAGGGTTTTCTCTCTCTCTGTCGATGATCTCTCCTTTTTTTTTTTCGGAATCTCTCCCTGCCCGATCACTTGTCGTCGTCGTCAATAGTGACGGTACTATTTATAGGTTTTTTTAGGGGTGATCGTGCCCCTAAAAGTGCTCCACGATGAGGGCCAACTTCCCCGCTACATGGCGGTGGTGGCGCCATAATCGGGGTGGTTACAACAACAAGGTGGGGGCACCTTGTTGCTGAGACGCGGGCGTTGAGCCAACGCGCCTTGATGCTGAGACGCGGGCTTCGGGCCGACGCGCCTTGATGCTGAGACGCGGGCTTCGGGCCGACGCGCCTTGATGCTGAGACGCGGGCTTCGGGCGACGCGCCTTGATGCTGAGACGCGGGCGTTGAGCCAACGCGCCTTGATGCTGAGACGCGGGCGTTGAGCCAACGCGCCTTGATGCTGAGCGCGGGTTATCTCTCGCGTCTTGATTGTCACATTTAGCCTTGCGCCTGGATCCTGGATCTCTGTGTTTGGTGGCTTGTCTTGGTGATTTTTAGACAGCCTACAGAACCCCCTCCAAGTTTTCGACATTCCGCAGTTAACTGGGACGGATTTTCGAAATACTTTGGACTCTAGCTGAGTTCGCCTTCATGACTAGACTGTTGATGCTCCGGGTTTAATCTTATCTGGAGTTGGTCTTCGTGAGTGTACTGTTGAACTCTTTGAAGCCCCCCAGTTGATCATGTGAGTGTTTAGATGCACAGTCTAAACCCCTCGATTGCTTTTAGTCTGTCACTGGCGTGCTTTAAGCCAGGAGTGGTTGGTCGTCTGCTTGCGTCAGTGTACTGTTGAACTGACTTTGCAGAAGCAGAAAGCCAAACGCAGGTTCTTTTTCAAAAAGCAGAGATGGTACTGCTGTAAGGCGCGATTTCTGTAACGTGCGTCCTTTGGCAATGGAGACGTGACTGATCTTCATAAGGCAGACTCGATATTTGGCCAGACTGGAAGGACGCGAATTTCTTAGAGAGACGCGACCTTCCGAATGCCATTCATGGAGAGGCTGACGTGCATGTCCATCGAGGAGGGTGCGTTCTTTGGGCGGTGTCGAATCTGTGCCATGTCATGATTACGCCGCCGCTGGTCTAGGGAACCGGCGAAATTCGCCTTTTGCGCGCGGATTTCCTGGTTCATTAAATGAACTGCTCCACGTGTCGACTGCTGACTCGTGGCGGGGTTGCGACGCATGATCTTCCTCCGTTCAGAACGATTTGGTTACACGCGTCAAGCGGCGACTCGCTGCAAGCGTCTACCGGGCCACACGCCGCGTATCTTCGCGAATCCCTGTGCCTATAAAAGGCAACAGTTGGAGAGATGCATCTTCTTCTCCGAACGCGCTTACTCAGAGATTTAAGAGAGTTCTTCTTCTCCATTACTGCTCATCTTCTTCATTGACCTCTGATCACAAATGGCACCCAAGGCCAAGCCGACCGCGTCGTCCTCTAAGGCGACCATTGTCGAGGCCGCAGAGGGGCAGCTCCTCCTCTGCGCACAGGGACGTCGTTCTCCCCAGGTCTCCAAGGTAAAGGCCTCTTAGGCGGAAGTTTCGCCATTAAAGAAGTTCAAAGAACTTTTAAGAACCCTTAACACGTGAATTTCAAATCGTGTTTGATTCCCAGACGCAGTCTTTGGGATGATAACCGAGGCGCGGGTTTGGACCCTCGCGCCCTTGAGTCCTGCGCTTCGGATTCTTCACTTAGAATATTTTCTATTTGTGAAGGGTTCAGACGCGGACTTAGTTTACAGAACGCGGATGTGATCCTTGCGTTCTGTTTCATCTGGCACCCGAGTCCAAGCACTTTGACATCTAGGGATGTGAAAGGAAGGAGTTACCCTCCTTAACTTCTGGCGATCATGGTGGTGGAAGGGTTAAGGTGGATAACTCCCTCTTTTCGCACCCCAGAAGTAACAACAAGGAGATGATGTTGTGGAGACGCCGACCCCATAGGTCTGGACGCGGATTTGATAATTCCTGCGTTCAGTGCCTCTTCTGCGTGGATGCGCAGGTCTGGACGCGGATTTGATAATTCCTGCGTCCAGTGTCTCTTCTGCGTGGATGCGCAGGTCTGGACGCGGATTTGATAATTCCTGCGTCCAGTGTCTCTTCTGCGTGCGGATTATGAACACTTAGCATTTTTTTTTTTTATGCTTTTGATAGAGTATCTAACTAAGTGTCCTTTTCTTTTTTGCAGCGCCACGCCCTGCTACTTCACTCGCCAAGAAGTGCCACTTTGGTCATGTAGGTGGTGCTGACCGGGATTTGACTTTTGTATTACAAAGGACCGTTCCTGTGACTGCTGACAAGTCACCGGATCGCAGAGAGAGACTCTCAAATGTTGACATGAGAACTCTTCGGGTGTTTATGACTGATGCAGCATTCGCAACAGATGCTGGCATCAAGCTGGAGAAGCCTGCCTTCTTCTTCGGAGATCGTATCCACGAGGGCGGCCATAGCGTATATGACGGAACTTACAAATGGCTCCGTCAAATAAAGGGTGGAAGATTCTTTCTTCCAGACATGGAGAGGATGTTCCCGCTGTCCTACTTCCAGCATATGTCCGTCCCTCGGAGATGGAATGGGACCTTACTCGATATGTTCCCGAGGTCACTCTCGGTGATTTGGGCTCCCACAAAGTATACCGTCATGATAGCCATGACAGGTCAGTTATCGGCCTTTTCCCTGGGTCGCGCAGGACTGAGGTTCCAGCTGGGGAGATACCACAACTTGGCACTACCTTCCTCAACGCCTTCATGGAGGCGGAGGGTGACTACCCGGTCGGGTTCCGTGCGCCGGGTGGGTCCGTTCCACGGAGAACTATTGGTGGGGCAGGATGGTCGGCTTTGTCCTTACCGAGCTCGGGGTTTGCTAAAGCGCGTGGGACTGTACTCGGCAGTCAGGGCCGTGCAGTGGGGGATCCCTCAAAGCTCTCAGAACTTCTTCGGGATTCTAGAGCGTTATAATCCTTCGACGGGGACGTTCTTCACTCCGGTCGGAGAGATGGGCCTTGCTCTGCACGAGCTGCACGAGGTCTCGGGGCTGTCGACAGGGGATATTCCCTATGAGGAATATGTCCCGACCGCTGTGGAGATTCGCTATGTGAAGGAGGAGTTTCCCCTCATATATGAGACCTACTGGGAAGTGCTATGTCACTTCCACATTTGCGGCCAGATAACCAAATGGCGGTCGCAGGGAGTCAAGCAACTGTCTTGGGCCAGTTACTTGTTCAATAATGTCAACACCAAAGACCATCGGATAACCCGATTGGATCCCAGCTCTGACAGGGAGATTGAAGACAGGATCGACCAGGCTCCTGACAGTTTTTACACCACGGAGTCGAATGAGGACGGTTTTGACCCTGACTTGATTTTTGAGAGCTTTCACCATCAAGCCCGGACCCCTATCTCCGATCGGGCGCTGTTGGCGGGCTTTCTGATGCTGTGGCTGAAGCGCTGTGTGGTGCCCACGCTGCCGCATGAAGTCATTGTTGCTGACGTGGTGTACCCGGCGGTGCTCCTGGCTCATGGGAACCCCATAGCCCTTCTCCCGGCCGTGGCGGCTGGTATTCAGAGTGGGTTGCGGGCGCTCACTAAGAGTTTCTGCGAGCCACCAAAAACTGCAGACTCCGAGGGAAAGCCGTATGTTGACTCAGAGGGGAGTCCGACGGTGAAGCGTCCCAACCCTCGTGTCGAGCTGCCTTACACGTACCTTATTGCTTGGTACGTGATGCATTGCCCTTCTTTGATGACGGCAGCGCGTTGGAGGGAGAGTTCTGTCCCTTTTGTACAGCGGTTGGAGGTTCAAAATGGTGTGATCCTTATATATATTACGTCTGGAAGTGCCTTTCAGACCCTGCAAACTACCAGCTCAATCGCTGCCTCCTCCAGATCCCTGATGCATCTTTCGGGGATCTACTTGTTGATTCTGTTGGCCCAGATGACTTCACGAGGTTATCCGCGGGGGCCTTCTGGTGGTTGCTAAATATCCGGCCCGGATATGTGCTTTTCCGGCAAGGGACGTCATGTACCATTGAGCCGTACATGCCGAGTCGCTTCGCTCGACAGTTCGGCTATGATCAGCTCTATGTCGGGAACCCCAATGCTAGCTTGCCTTCGAAGGGAACCTGTTCGAGGGTGCTCGGGCCTGGTACTAAAGTGTGGCTGGAGGGACGGGAGTATCTTTTCGTCTACCTCTCGAGGGGCCCAAGTGCCGTACGAGTTTCAGCTTCTGTACTTGGTACTCCCAAGCCATCCAAACGCCAGACTTTTTTTCGGCGTCTTCATGCATTGAGAGCATCAATGCAAGTCTCGAGGCCAGGACTGATTCTAGTAAACCGACGAAACTCGTAGAACAGTACCTGAAGGCCCAAAAGGAGGTCGGGCGAAGATCGAGGAGGGAGCCCCCAGTAGTGAGGGCGGAGCCGCGACCGGCAAGGGCAGAGCCACCAGCGACAAGGGCGGAGCCACCAGCCACGAGGGAGGAGCCGCGGGCCAGGAGGTCTAAGCAATTGGCGAGCAAGCGTTGTCGACGCTCTGCTTCTATCGCTGAGCCTGCCCCAAAGAAGGCTCGGAGGGATTTAACGGCTGAAGTCTCTCAATCCGGAGACATCTCTGCTGGAGTTGAGGCTCCTCCTGAAGACGTCCCTGTTAGGGTTGAGGAACCGTCAGAAGATGAAGATTTCCCCACCCTAGTCCGTGCTCCTAGGTCGCGCAGCAAGACCGTGGAGGAAGGGGAGCTTGTTGAAGAGTCCACCGCCGCCGAAGATGACGAGTCACTGGAGGTTGACATAATGACTGGAGGGGATGTTGAGATTGCAGGCATCTCAGTTCAACCCGAGCCTTCTTCTGCTCATGATGGGAGAGACGAGGCACAGCAGTCGGGGTCTCCTAGCATCTTCATTTCCAGTCTTAGGGCAGTCGACCCTAGTCCTACCACTGGGGTAATTGGAGGTAAGGCTCCTGTTGCGGAGCTTCCTCGTGTTGCGCTGTCGTCTTCTTCGTTATCGGGGGAAAGCGCCTTTGAAGACGAGACCGACTATGGCGATGAACCCGCTCTTCCTGATCAGAGCAAATTCTTCCACATCTCGGAGGAGGAAATACATGAGGGTGAGCCATCGACTGCACCATCGCTGGCGATTATCCCTACTGAAGGTATTCTTTCCATCTTCTGTCTAATTTTCTCTTTGAAGAGGATGTTCTAACATTCTTCTTTTATGCTGCAGGGCCAACCGAAGATGCTGAGGCTACAACTTTCTCGCGTATCGAGGAGATGGTGAAAGAGTTGACCCAGCCCGAGGGGATTGAGGTCTCGGCTGCTGAGATACCCTCAAAGGGGGCAGCTGTTGAAACTGGGGAGCCTTCCACTCTGCCAGAAGAGGAAGCAACCACTGAGGCTGAGGAGGCTCTCACTCTGCCAGGCGAGGAGGTTACTGCTGAAGCCGAGGAGACTTCCGCTCCGCAGGATTTGACGTCTCCGGACCTCCAACCTGGTAAGGCAGCTCTGATGCTTTAAATGTTTAGCTCTTCTATCATTGTGGCTAACATCGCGATAACTTGCAGAGAGGACTGATGGGGCTCAGGTGGAGAGTCCGATGGTTGGCACCCTTCCAGAAGGCCATACAGCTCAGGTCTCGGTGGAGGTTTCTGAGGAGGTCGTGCTTACTACTCCCTCATTGGTCGTGGAGACTCTTGCAGAGATAGTACCTCCGGAAGCGTCAGCGGCCGGTCTAGCTCTTGCTGTCTCGACGGCCAGCACGACTCTTGTGCGAGAAGATCCGCCTTATATCCCCTATCCTGTGACGGCTCCTGCAGAGGTAGTACCTCCGGAAGCGTCAGCGGCCGGTCTAGCTCTTGCTGTCTCGACGGCCAGCACGACTCTTGTGCGAGAAGATCCGCCTTATATCCCCTATCCTGTGACAGAAAAGGGGTCGGGAAGCTTCCTAGGTGGTGAAGACATGGGGAACTGGCACGTCAGATGGTGTAGCAATTCTTCGCTTCGATGGGATCATGTATTGATCTCATCTTACGTGGAAACAGCTCGTTCCAATTTGCCCAGACGCTTCTTAAAAATCTGGCCGTGAACGTCGAATTAACCGGAGGCCCTTCACTTGCCAAGGCGTGTCTACGGGTGGTAGAGCAACTGGGAGACTACCTGCAGGAGCTGGAGTCTTTGGAAGATGCTGGCTCTTTTAGTGAGGCCCAGGCCACCCTGACTAGAGTCCTAGCTGCTCAAGAACGAGAGCGACAGGAAGCGGAGGCACAAATCGCTGCAGAGATCCGCAATCTCGAATATTCCCAGGCTGAATGTCAGAAACTAGCTGGCGATTCAAGGGAATCCGAGCTTGTCATGCAGAGCACAGAGCAAGTCATCATCAGGGCTCGGGACACCATTGCCAAGGCAGAAGTTGTGCTTGCGCTCAATGAGGAAAAGCTTGCTACCATCAAAAAGCAGCTAGAGGAGCAACAAGCTGCTAAGGCGCGAGCTGAAGAGAGTCTGTCTCTACATTCTTCCAGGGTGGAATCTCTGCGAGCGCAGCTGGCCGCAAGAAATTTCTTATCTGAAGAGGAGCTGCGGGACCGGGCTATTATGGAAGCTGAAAGGACACGCCAACACGAGATTCACCGCCTTAGGGAACAAATACGTACCTTGGCGAACCAGGATATTTAGCCTTCTTTTCTTTTCCCCCTTTTTTGTAAAGAAGAGGACACTCTGTTTAGAGTGTTTGTATCCACTTTTACTGTTTATAATAAAAGTTTGAAAAATTTTGCTCCATCTTCTTCGCTCAGCTGTAGGCGAATCCAACTCCTTGGTAACTGGCACTTAGGTAAGACTAAGTTCTGTTAATGAAACGCGGCCTTGACTCTGAGTCTTCTTAATGAGACGCGGCATTGATCCATAAAATGAGACGCGGCCGTCAGTCCACAGGAACTTAGATTTACTAAGTCCTTTTGATGAGACGCAGTGTCAATCACAGATTGATACGCGGTCTTCTTGATGAGACGCAGCATTGATCCATAAAGTGAGACGCGGTCGTCAGTCCATGGAGTGAGACGCAACGTCAATCACAGAGTGAAACGCGGCTCTGAATAACGCGAATCTGTCTTGCTAAGAAAGACGCGAATCGAGCAGACACGGGATACGCAGCCTCGAGCGACTTTCCCATCTGCGTTCAATGCAGCATGACTTAAAAGATTTTTAGGAGATCTTTGAACGTCAAGTCTTCACTGTCGATTGGGGTTCCGGGTCATCCGTTGCTTCCCAAGGCAGTTATCCACGCGTCGGCCTCTCAATGGATTTAGGCGTTAATGCTCTTGCATGCAGAACCGACGCTGGCGGTTGAAAAAACCGGCGCACTTCGGCGGTTTCCAAAGCAGCGTTCCACGCGTCCGTTTTTGATTGGGCTTTGACAGTTGTGCGCGACGGTTCCGATTGATGCCCCATTAATGACAGTTATTAGGGACTGCCTATAAATAGAGTGCACCTTCTCCCCCTTCAACAATCCAATCTTAGACTGTTTTCATTTGTTTTGCCCTGAGAGACCTCGTCTCCTCTAAAGCTTCTAACAAGGTCCCTGTCTTCATGGATGAAGGTGACCCCGCGGATGAAGATGACCCAGAGCTCTTATGCTTCTGTTTGGTCTCTTCAGGAGGAAAAGCCTCTTGGATCATCTTGTGCACCTGCGTTTGGATGCAGAGAGGCCAACTCTGGACAGAGGCCTCTGCTGGTATGTCACCCCGATGATGTCCATAGCCTGTACTTTGGCATAGCCATCTGAATGAAATCCTGGTGCATTCCTATTCTGGAATTTGCGCCGGTGACTTGAACTTTTCTGAACGCGGGCTCTTGACGCTGGCTTTGCTCATGGCTATTGCCTTGGCGCGTTTCAGACCTGAATCTTGCAACTCCTGTTCACCCAACAGAGAGATGGCAATTTTCGGCGTTTGAAGTTTTTCGCGTCTAGTACATTAGACGGGGGTGCAAACTGAGGCCGCGTTTGAATCCTGTGCGTGGCACAGTTTTGACTCGCGTCTGTTTCTGCCGACGCGGTGGTTTGACCGTGCGGGTTATTCCCGCGTCTGAAGTCTTCAATGACTGCCGCGTCTGTCACTTGGTTTTCTTTGTTAAAGTATACTAAGTCTCAGATTTCTAACTCTCTTATTTGTTCTTTGCAGGTTCGCTGGTCTCCCGGAAGAGTGCTTCAACCGGCGAGCTTGCTCAATGTTCGTTTGTAAGAGAGTAAATTATGGTCCTCGTCGTTTGTAAGAGAGTAAATTATATCTCTGACGAGGACCCAAATCTCGCCAAGGTCTCTTCAGATCTCCTGCACCACTCTTGCCTGATGGCAAGAGATGGTCAGGGTATGCATGACGGCGATGAGGTTCTGGCGGTTGCGGTGGCGGAGAGGATCCTCTTCCTCTCCCATCCCAGAAGTGACATCAAGGACAGTCCATGTCCTTTGGATGGCCTGCGGGGAAAGATCAACTCTTGAACGAAGGGTTGCAGGCTCTTCTGTTGCCACCGGACCTCAAGAACACCATTGCTCCTGCTTAGTCAGCTAGGGCGCTTTCGAAGTTGGCGTCGTGCATCAAAGTGCAATCGGTTCCAACAGTCGCCACAATTTGGCACTTCTTCAGACATCATGCACTTAGGATCAGATGCGGCTTCAAGGAGTGAGTACGGCCTCACAGAGAGAGAGGGACTTCTTTGTACTCCTTAATTGTAACACTCAATCTTATTGTATAAGAGAGCGTTTTGTATCACTTTCATGTGTTTGGATATGAATAAAAGTGACACTTTTCTTTTTGCCTCTTTCTGTTGTCTTGAATGTTTTGTTTTAGAAGCAAAAGAATGATTTTGGTGGACCCACCACTTTATAAAAGAAAGTGACAGGGGGAATGCGTACTCCCAGAGAAGGTGAACTTTTGTCAAGTGTCTGGGATTGACTTGATTTAAGGTCAGCTGGGGAATTTGATAAAACATTGTCAGCGGTGTAATGTTAACCTAACAATATCTTTAGGTGGACCTGTTATTCTGTTGAAGAGAATAACAAGTGAAACTAGGCCCGCGAGGAATCTAGTAAAGCTTTTACCGTTAGAGGTGTGATATTAACTTAACGGGTTGGAGATAGTCTTGTCAGAAGTGTGGTGTTAACTCGACAAGGATGTGAGTCAGAGGTGTGATATTAACTTAACTCAGAATGTCACTGTCATAGGTGTAATGTTTAACTTAACAGTGAGGTAATGCTAGAGGTGTGATGTTGAACTTAGCATTGGTCATCTCGACTTAGACGAAGAAGTCGAGGAAAGGTCATGGCCATAGGTGTATTGTTGAACTTAGCGATGACTCGGATGCTAGAAGTGTAGTGTTAACTCGGCATCGTCCATTTCAGCTTCGATACGGAAGTCTGAAGAAAGGTGACTATCAGAGGTGTGATATTAACTTGACAGGCACTCGATGTACTGCTTAGAGGTGTAATGTTAACTTAAACAGTAGTTTGTCAGAGGTGTAATGTTAACTTGACAAGAATTGGCTCGTGATAAGAGCAATTTGAGGACCTGTCATTCTATTGATGAGAATTGACAAGTGGAATTTGAAATGCCAGAGGTATAGTGTTAACTTGGCAAATTTGAGAGTTTGTTACTCTATGCAGAGTTAACAAGCAAAGTTTATACTCACAAAGAGTATTCATTACCAGAGGTATAGTGTTAACGTAGTAATGATTGCATTTTGTGGTCCTACCATTCTATGGATGAAATTGGTAAGGGATTTTTGGAGAAAGAGTGGACTCAAGTCCACTTAGGATTTTTAGCAAACCCTCAACTGTCAACGGGTTTGACATGCCTTTACCAACTACCGTTTGAGTTGGGCTAGCCATGCTATTCTCCTCAGCATGATGAGTTGTCGAGGATTTATGTTGGGCTTAAAGGCCAACATTTTCCTCTATCCTTAGCCGTCCAGGGCGTCGGATCAAATGGGAACGTGTCCCTTCGGATTTTTAGCAAATCCTCAACTGTCAACGGGTTTGACATGCCTTTACCAACTACCGTTTGAGCTGGGCTAGTCATGCTATTCCCCTCAGCATGATGAGTTGTCGAGGACTTATGTTGGGCTTAAAGGCCAACATTTTTCTCTATCCTTAGCCGTCGAGGGCGTCGGATGTTTGATCAGAGGTGTACTTTTAACTTGATCGGAGGAAGAGTACTATTAAGGATAGTACTTCTTCAAGAATTTGCCATTGATCGGCATCATGAGTGTATCGCCATTTGAAGTTATGAGGCGATATGACCCATTTGAGTAGACTGACTCTACTACAAACGGTCCCTCCCATTTGGGTTGAAATTTTCCTTTTGTCTTGTGCGTCATGACCATGGGTCTTCGGACAGCTAAGACAAGGTCGCCTTTCTTGAAAGTTCGCGCTTTGACTTTCTTGTTGAAGGCTCTGGTGATACGAGCTTGATAGAGCTCGATTTGCTGTTGGGCTCGCAAACGCTTGTCGTCTAAGGCTTCCAACTCCTGGAGTCGCTGCTGATGCTTCTCCTCAGTTGTCATTTCCGCTGTCAAGGCGACGCGTAGAGAGGGAATTTGTATTTCCAATGGAAGGACGGCTTCGCATCCGTATACCAAGGAAAATGGCGTGGCTTTAGTTGGGGTTCGCACCGTTGTGCGGTAGGCCCATAAGCATTCACCCAGCTTGTCGTCCCAGTCTCGTTGACTTTTCGAGACGAACTTTTTTGAGAAGCTTGCCAATAGTCTTGTTGAAGGCTTCTGCAAGACCGTTAGCAGCAGGATAGTATGCCGTTGAGGACACACTCTGGATTCTGAACTTCGCGCAGAATCTCTGGAAAGCCTGGCTGATGAACTGGGGTCCATTGTCATGGATGATACGCCGAGGCACACCGAAGCGGTAAATAACGTGATGTTTCACGAACTTGATCACGTTAGAAGATTTCACCTCTTTCAAAGGGATAGCTTCGGCCCACTTAGAGAAGTAATCGGTTATCGCTAGAATGAACCGATGTCCTTTCGATGATGGTGGGCTGATAGGGCCAACCACGTCCATCCCCCACATTTCAAACGGCCAAGTAGAGGTCGTTGAGTGGAGGTACCCTGGTGCTTGATGGATGAAATCGCCGTGTATTTGGCAGGCGTAACATCTCTTAGCATAAGCGACAGCATCGGCAATCATCTTGGGCCAATAGTAACCCATCCTTTGGAGTCGATGTGCCAATTTCGGGCCAGGTTGATGAGCTCCACAAGTACCATCGTGGGCTTCTTTCAATACTCCTTGGGCTTCTTTTGATGAGAGGCATCGGAGCAGGATCCCGTCATGCGATCGACGATACAATGTTCGCGAAATCGCATTATAGTAGAATTTGGGGGCTTTCTTCCGAATGGCGGTCGCCTCCTTGGTGTCTTCGGGCAGAATGCCGTATAAGACAAAATCAATGTAGGGGAATCGCCAGTCTTTAAGCCCTGAAGCGGTCGACACTTCAAGTGTTTCTTTACCGCGACGATCTCCCGCTGACCCTGGGTAGTCTCCGAGGGGAATTTTTGGACAGTATAGGTCGTGGCTATAGACGAATACTTTCTCCATTGCTCCAGCTGGAAGAGCTAAGGAAGCAGCGAGGGATGCGAGTGCATCCGCATGTGCATTTTGCCTGCGCGGTACATGGTCGATGTAGAAGTTTGAAAACCTTTCGGCCATGTGAATTGTCGCGTTGTAGTAGGGTACTAGATCTTCATGTCTGGCCTCGTACTCTCCGCGAACTTGGCTGACGATGAGTTTAGAGTCACCGTAAGCCTCGAGATTTTTAACGCCAATCTCATCGGCGAGCTGCATCCCGATCAATAGAGCATTGTACTCCGCCACATTGTTGGAGCAGGGTTCGGTCAGTGAGACAGCTCGGGGAATCACATAATTTTGTGGGGAGACGAGTACCACTCCTACCCCCGCTACTATGCGTCCCTTTGCGCTTGTCCTTGATGCACCGTCGAAGAAAAGTTTCCATACTTGACTTTCGAACAACGTCTGAGTCAGGCAGACTTCGGCGACCTCGTCTGGGAGATCCTCATAGAGCTTGACTGCCCTCGGATCTGGGTGTTCAGCTAAGAAGTCCGCCACCGCTTGTCCCTTAATAGCCTTTTGTGGCAGAAAATGCATCTCATATTGTGATAACAATATGGCCCATTTTGCCAGCCGGCCATTTAGTGAAGAAGGCTTTGTCATAAGTAACCTCAAAGGATTGACTTTTGATATGACATTTATAGTCTGGCCTACCAGATAGTGTCGCATTTTCTGAATGGCGAACACTAGTGCCAAACATTCCTTCTCGATCGGGTTGTACCGATGTTCGGCCCCAATCATTGTTCTACTCAGATAGTAGATTGCCTGTTCTCGTCCTTGTTCATCATTCTGAGCTAGTAGAGCTCCCAGGGAATGATCCATCGCTCGGACGTACACCAGAAACGGCTTTCCGGACACCGGAGCTGCAAGAACTGGTGGTTGGGTGAGGTAGTGTTTGATCTCCTCAAATGCTTTTTGACAAGCGTCATCCCAAATGAATGAGACACCCTTCTTCATCAGCTTAGCGAAGGGTTGGCATCTTCCGGAAAGGTTTGAGATGAACCTGCGGATGTACGCCAATCGTCCTTGTAATCCCCTGAGCTCCTTGAGGCTTCTGGGGGGTTGCATCTCTTGGATAGCGCGGACTTTCTCTGGATCCAGATGGATTCCTGTGGAAGTCACAACAAATCCTAGGAATTTGCCACTGGCTACCCCCAGGAAGGACTTGGTGGGGTTCATCTTCAATTGATGAGCCCGCATGATGTCGAAGACCACCTTCAGGTTTGCTATGTGATCACCTTTAGTGCGACTTTTCACCGCGATGTCATCGACATAGCATTCCACGTTTTCCGCATTTGCTGATGGAAAATGGCGTTCATGGCCCTTTGGTATGTTGCCCCTGCATTTTTCAGTCCGAAGGGCATGACGGTGTAGCAATATACCCCTAGAGAAGTCCTGAAGGAGGTATGCTTTTCGTCATCGGGATACATCTTGATTTGATTGTATCCTGAGAACCCGTCCATAAAGGACATTCGCTCGAATCCACAAGTATTGTCAATCATGACATCTGTGATTGGCAATGGGAATTCGTCTTTGGGGCAGGCCTCGTTTAGATCACGGAAGTCGATGCAGATCCGGATCTTCCCATTCTTCTTGGCGACGGGGACGATGTTGGCTACCCAGTCGGGATGTTGTTCTTCCCGGATGAAGCCAGAATCGATGAGCTTTCTGACTTCTGATTGAATTGCCTCCATTATCTCTGGACGGAACCGTCGCTGCTGTTGTTTAACAGGCTTCATGTCCGGATTGATGTTGAGGCGATGCATAGCCACTTGAGGATCAAGTCCAGGCATGTCCTCATAATTCCAGGCGAAGACATCTATATACTCTTGTACAAGAGATATTAGATCCTTCTTCTCTGGAGGCGACAGGCCGTCACTTATGAAGATGGGCTTGGGGTTGGTCTCATCTCCTAGGTTGATCTGAACAACCTTGTCATCTGTGGGTGGCTCACGCTGTTCAAAGCGGATATCCCAAAGAGCATTCAAATGTTTGATCCAAGGATCTGTATCAGGTTGGATCATTTCTTCAACTTCATCTTCCAGATGGCCTGTTGAAACCATGTTTACTGAAAGCCCTTTGAAGATGTTGCCGACACTGACATCTGACTCCCATGATGACGTGTCTGAAGAGCAATCGTTGCTCGACGATTCTTGAGAATCAGAGGCTGATGGGACCGGAGTTGATACATAGCCTAACCCCCTGCGCGTCCGATGATAATAATCGGGGGCCTTCCCTTTTGGCACAAAGGATCGAAGTAGCGTCCTCCTTCCTTTGCCGAAGTTCAACCCGGCTTGTTGGTTATATCGTACCCCATTTGCTTCATCATTCTGAGTGCTTTCGATTCATAATGGTCGAGCTGAGGGGATTCCTCCTCGCTTTCCGATTCTTCGCGGGGCATTGGTTCAGACGAGATTCGCTCAAAAAGTATTGGTCTTTGGCCTTTTCGTCTTGCCGGAACCAAGAATATAGATTCCTGCGCATCGCCATTATCCTGGTATGTCCCGAAAGATGATTTTACTGGTACATGCAATGATGTCAAAGCATCCATTGCCGACCAGATGTCATCGTCTACGTCGGTAGTAGTATCCGACGGTATTGAATCGGATGCACACGCAGAAAAATATTCAAAGTCTAGACTTTTATTAATATACCAACGCCTGCATCGTCGGTGGTATTATCAACATCGAGCTTATTAGTGCTCTTTACAAGTGGTTTTAACTCCCACAGGCACTTTTCTTGCTCGGGCTCAGTGTCAGCCTCATTACCAGAGTCTGGCGCCTCCAGTTGCGGGGTTTCATCCACCGGATCCTGATATAAAAGGGAATCCGTGAAATAATTCTCGACTCCCTTGAACGGATACCTTTCGGCAGCCAACGTTTGCACCTTCCCACTCGCGTCAATGTATTTCATGACTTGGTGAAGAGTGGAGGGAACGATGGAGTTGCGGTGGATCCATGGTCGTCCTAGCAGCAGATTGTAGGAAGTGTCGGCATCGATGACGTAACACGTCACCTCCGACTTGAGGCTCCCAATCTGGCACTTAAGCTTGATCTTCCCCATCGGACGGGTGTCGTTGGCATTGAACCCGTAGATGGTCGTCTGTGTAGGGCTCAGACGGTGGGTAGGGATGCCGAGGTGTTGCATGACTCGGCGGGGCATAATGCTCAATGCGGACCCTGGATCTACCTGAATGCGGTTCACCTCAGATGATCCGATGTAACCTGTGAAGTACAGGGGTCGATCATGTTTCCCTTTCACCTGCATATCATCTGCCGTGAAGGTGATGCAGGGGGCATTCTGGGAAGTGTGGAGGCAATCCTCTACATCTTCCTCCTTCGGCACCTGGGTCACGAAGGCCTCAGCATTCGCCAGAGCTTCTTGCAGAGCCTCTCTGGTTGACTTTGATAGCCTCAGGAGTTCATACAAGGTGATGCGTGCCGGGATGTTGGCTAGTTGAGCCAAGACATCGAAGTGGTAAGGTGTCGAGGATCCTTCCGCTGCACCTTTTGAAAGAACCCGAGAAAACCGGGTTTCTTTCTGTTTCTCCACAGGTGGTTTTGCGGAGGGCTTGGCTGGTTCTACGGCTGGTTGCGGAGAAGCCGCTGCCGTCTCGCCGTACTGCTTCAAGTATGCCTGTCCTGAACGGGTCCCCGCCATCGGTTGGCTGGGCTCTGCGGCCAGGACTATTGTTTCCTCTTCTGAATCAGTCAGCGAGGGAACATCATCCTCTGCTTCTCGGGAGGAAGCACATACCACATGGCAGGACGAAGCTTTTGCCTTGCCTTTGGACTTCCTGTTGGTTACAGTAGTCCATTGTTGTTCATCGACGAGGTCAGGGTGGACCCACATGGTTTCCCCCTGAGGTGTAGGGACGGCTACCAAGCCCTTCTCCTGCTGCTGGTGAGGGTCTGTGTTGACCACTCTTAATTCTCCCCTTGGAATAGGAGTTACCCCTGCAGGTGTTGGAGGTTGTCTCCCGAACTGGAGAACCGACGTTACATTGGCCGTGACCTTCTTCTGCTCTGGTCGGAGCTTGAGCACCTCCGCGTCAATCAAAGCCTGAAGGATGTCTTTGAAGACGTAGCAGCTTTTGGTAGGATGTCCCAACATCCTGTGGTACATGCAGTAGTTGGGATTGTCGGTCTTGCCGACTTCCTCCGGGCGTCTAATTTCAGGGAGCTTCAGTCGATTGCTCTTGTTGAGTAGCTTGAAGAGCGAATCGACGTGTTCCTCCTTGAAGGAATACTGCTTGTTGGGGCGTGGCTGGCTTGAAGAGCCACTTGCCCTGCCTGTTTGAGGTTTGGTGAGAGATTTGGTCTCCGTCGCCAAATTATCCTTCCGCTTCGTCTGGAGGGAGGTGTCTGGTGCCGGTGCACGCCTTGTCGACCTTTCCGGCCGCAGCTTGCCTTCCTCTGCCTTGACACGGGCAACAATCTCCTCAGCCTGTTCACCCTGTTGGATTAACTGCTTCCAGGTGCGGCTTTCAGCAACTCCTATTTGAGCAAGGAGTGAGGTTTGGAGGTTGTGGCGGCATGTTTCCACCAGGGTGGCCTGGGTCATACCGCTTGGGCACCGGAGTGCCGTGTTCTGAAATCTTTCCACGAAAGATTTGACGGACTCTCCTCTCCGCTGTTTGGTAGCTAAAAGGGTGGGCATTGTGACTTCGGAGTCATCTTCGAAGAAGCGTGTCAAGAATAGCTTCTCTAGATCCCCCCGGTTCTTGATAGAACCCTCCGGGAGCTTCATAAACCACTCAAAAGCCAACCCTTTCAGGGTGCCGATGAACAGTCGCGCCAGGATGGCGTCATTATCTACTACATTCCCGGTCTGGGATTTGAAGTAGTAGATGTGCTGGTTGGGTGACCCCTTCCCGTCGAATGCTTGGAGGGTTGGAGCCTTGAACTTAGGAGGGTATGGAACTAAGTCCCACTCAGCCGGATAGGGCCGGACCACTCCAGCTTCCTGGAGGTCCTTGCGATTGGCAAGGGCCTCGAGGCGTCGTTCCAATTGACTCATCCTCTTAGCATGAGTCTTCTCCTGGTCTTGGTCGCTTCTTGCCTGCGACGAGGGCTTGGACACATCCGAAGTAGATCGTCGTGTCTCGTCGGAAGGTTCGGAGGGTGGGCTTCCTCCCTTTCTCCCTTTCCCTTTCGGCCGTCTAGGAGGAGATCTCGCTCTTTCTTCAAGCAATTTCTCAAGCATATGCTTGAGGGAGTCAATGGATCTTTGTTGAGAGGCGATTATATCCATCTGGCGCTTCTGCGTCTGCTCTAAACGCCTAGTCGTCTCCTCAGGAGTGTCTGCCATGTAGGCGGAAGCCTCCTTCTCGATGGAAGAGTTTGAAGCCTGCGACTCCACTATAGCGGAGTGAGAATCACCCATTCTAATGCCGCGGGCTAAGGCATTATAGTCAATTAGGGGAATGGCCCTGTCCGGGTGCGAGTGTGTTGATACACCCCCTTCGGCTCAGAGTCAGATTCCTCTGAGTTGACCATTGGTTGTTTTCCCTTACTTCTGCTAGTCATGTTTGCAGTAAGCTCCGAGTATTCAACATCTGAGAAGGTTCTCCTCCTGTGGGAGCGTCTTCTTTTGGCTGACGGAGGAATCAGGGTCAGCTGTCTGATTAAGGACTGCTGGTGCACGCCTGATCCATAATGGCATCCAGAGAGCATATGGATGAGTTGTTGACAGCAGCATGACGAAGTGGCTTGATTGGCACTTCTTTTCCTTGTCAAATAATCCCTCAAATCCGTGGGAGGGGGATTAAAGAGACTGGTCTCGCAACGTCGAAGACGGGAGACAGTCATGTGCTGTTCAGCCTGGACGCAAACTTCAGGGACGCGGCTGTCATGACGCGGCTGTATGACGCGCGCGCGAGTCTCGCGTTGCTGCCTGATGCGTTTAGGCAGAGTTGCTTGAGAGAGAGTGGGCTGCTGGCCCCACGCCTATGAGTGCGTACTTCCTGCGTTTGAAAAGACGCGGAGGTTTCACCCTGGCATTTGATGAGTTGGTCCTCGGAGGACTCAAATTGAGGAGTATCGCGTTTGGGTCGCCAAACGCGGATCTCACGCATTGGACGAGGTGCGGGCAAGGCATCAGATTGTACGCCGCGTCCACCCCCGGTCAGACAACCAACGGTTTCCGACTTGGAGTTGACGCGCGCGTCTCCTCTGTCGACGCTCAGCATTCCGGTTGCGTCGAGGAGGTGGAGAGAAACCAACAACATCCTGGTTTATAGAACCAAGAGTGTTCACCACGCGGGTCTCCTGAGAGACGTTGACGCGGGTATTCTGCGCGACGCAGTTGATCGCAGCAGCAGTGGTGCCTGGGACCACGCGGCCTTCTGGGAGGCGTTGGCGCGTGTGTTCTGTGCGACGTGGTTGATCGCAACAGCAGTGCCTGAGGTCACGCGGGCCTTCTGGGAGGCGTTGGCGCGTGAACTTGTCTTGGCACAGTGGGCATCGGTACCCGGCAGAGCCTCAGATTGGGCCTTGGGTAGCTTTTCAGTTGAGACCCTGCGGCAGACGCGGGTCTTTGGGCTCTTGGAGCCAGAAGAGAGGTACTCTTCATACTTCGCCTGGTCGAACTCGACAACGAGCGTTTCGACCATCTTTCCCTTACGGAGAACATCATCCTGCGCCACAGCTTGTTCGTCAGTAACAAACAGAGTCCCCAGCGGAGTCGCCATCTCTTGTTTGACGCGGAAAAGGGGTGGTTGGTGTAACGTTTCCTTGAATCAGATGAAAAAAATTACAGCCGGCTTAATCTTCCGGTTACAAGGGAGGGAGAATATTGAATCTTGAATTCCCCCTTTGTTTAGTGCTGGGTTCTTCGGTGGCGGTGGAGAGTGAATCTTGTTCTCCGTTGACCAGATGACCGTTCTGGACCGTCGAGGGATCTTCTCCTTGGCAGGTAGAGGGAGTAACTCAGCTCCGTCTACCAAAACTCTAGAAGAGGAGGTAGGCGAAGAGCGGCTAGTACTCAGTAAGCTCGCTGAAGGGTTTTCTCTCTCTCTGTCGATGATCTCTCCTTTTTTTTTTTTTTCGGAATCTCTCCCTTGCCCGATCAATTGTCGTCGTCGTCAATAGTGACGGGACTATTTATAGGGTTTTTAGGGGGTGATCGTGCCCCTAAAAGTGCTCCACGATGAGGGCCAACTTCCCCGCTACATGGGGTGGATGGCGCCATAATCGGGGTGGTACAACCAAGGTGGGGGCACCTTATTGCTGAGACGCGGGCGTTGAGCCAACGCGCCTTGATGCTGAGACGCGGGCTTCGGGCCGACGCGCCTTGATGCTGAGACGCGGGCTTCGGGCCGACGCGCCTTGATGCTGAGACGCGGGCGTTGAGCCAACGCGCCTTGATGCTGAGACGTGGGCGTTGAGCCAACGCGCCTTGATGCTGAGACGCGGGTTATCTCTCGCGTCTTGATTGTCACATTTAGCCTTGCGCCTGGATCTTGGATCTCTGTGTTTTGGTGGCTTGTCTTGGTGATTTTTAGACAGCCTACAATGACCATGATCTTCCACTTGATGATTCAATTTTATTTCCTGATTCAATAATGACTCCAGTGTCTCCACCTGATTTTACTTTTTCCGAGTCACATTGGATCCTGTGCCAATTCATTATGAAATTGAGTCACCCATTTTTGATGATCATATTGAACTTGACCAATTGTGCAATTTTGAAAGTCCTATGGATAAATTGGCAAGTTCTGATTTTTATATCATTGAACCCAATGAGATATGTGACCTAGATTCTCCAATCTATGATCAAGTTCAAATTCCTGAATCATTATTGACTCCTGTTTTGTTACCCGACTCAGGTAATATTTTAGAGTCAGTTTTGATTCCACACCTATCATTCCTGAACTTGAATCACCAACATTGAGTCACATTTCATTGTGGGAAGAATACTGTGGACTTGAGCTTCAAATTATTGATTTGGACCCACTTCCTGAACCTAGCCCGACTCCTGAACCATTACTTGATTTAAGTTTCTTTCCTGAGTCGGTATTCGTTCCCGTACTTTCCAAGTCCAAGTCAATAATTCCATCTTTTTATACTCCATTTTGGGACAAGGAGGTTGACACAATTGACTCTGAAAATAATTATGAAATTTGGAAATTTGATGGGGTGGAAATTTAAAAAATGATCACACATACATTTTCGTGGGTTATACAAGAAAATTTTTGGTGGATTCCTCCATAAAATACTATATTATCTTGATTGGGTAGCAACGCTTGGCCCAATTAGACCACCACCGGAACCACCACCTTAAGGTAACTTCCGCCTTCCCTTGTTCTTTTTCATGCATATATGCATTCATTTCATACATTGAGGACAATGCATGAGATAAGTGTGGGGGTGGGCTTTACTAACATACTAACATAGTTAGAAACTAACAAAAATTTGCTAATAAAAAAAATCTAAAAAAAAAACTTATAAAAATGACAATATTTTGACTTATCTTTTGAAAGAACTCTAAGTTAGTCTTAAGAATTAGGAAAATCATGATTAGGATTTCTAAAAACTTGGTCAAAATAAATAAATTGTTTAAATTTTAGGTATAGGAGGAGAAATTGAATAATTAATTAGTCTTGATTTTTACCTTAATGAAATTTGCATACCTAATGCATATCTAGGATTCTAAGACAAAGACCCTTGTGCCTCATAAAAAAAAAATATATCCTTAAAAAAAAAATTCACCAATTAAGCTGGATACATGTGCCTCAAGAAGCATAAGTATTCACGCCTAAAGGTGAGTAATAAATAAAATAAAGCTCTTAGTTTTGTGGCCTAGTTCACTCGAATTTGAGTCCGCGGGGTGTTTTCTCACCTGGTGCCCTAAAGCCGATCGGTTTGAGAGCCACCGACTTTAAGTTCGCTACATGGGTGGATTAGAAAGCCTAAGAAGACTAAGAAATATAATATATGTATTAACACATCTAATAATCAATTAGTTAGGTATGAAGGCCTCAAGAAGCCTTGATGCTTACACGAAAGAAAATTAGATAAGTTATACATATTAAAAAAAAAAAGAAGAAAAAAATAAAGAGGCATGAGAGTCCAAGTTAAGGAATTCCTAGTATAAATTTACAAGGATGCATATGATTTTTGGTAACGAAAAAGACTATACACAAAATTCAATTTTGATCCTTACTTAAAAATGAAAACAATTTACTTTATAAAGACTAAGTCTAAGAATGAATAAAAATGAGAATCCTAAAAACTTATAGATTACTTAGTCTCTTCAAAAGTATTTCAAATTTTTCCTTTTTATGGATTTTGTGGGTGTAATCCGCTGAAAACCCTCACGAGACAACACTCGTCCTCTAGGGTAACCTAGAGGTTTAACGGCTTGTTGCACATGCTAAGTGCAACCGTGATTCCTACGAAAGTGAGTTAGGTTAGATTAATTTTTCTTTTCTTTTACTTTTTCTTTGATTTTTACTCGAGGACGAGCAAAAGATAAGTGTGGGGGTGTGATTGGTAGTGAAAAGTGCATTTTTATCATTATATTTACCATCACATTTTCATATTTATATCTATAATTCTGCACATTTATTAATATTTAGTGATTTATTGTGTGCAGGCCTCGAAATATTAAAAAGAAAGAATTAAAGCCTAAAAAGAGCCCAAAAGCCCACATTTAAAGCCCAAGTGCAAAAGTGCAAATACCAATGTCAAAATTGCAAATACACAAGGGCCAAAGTTGCAAATATCAAATAAGAGGGAAGGATAGACTTCTATTCAACCCTAAACACTTGCAGATGAGGATAAAAGCCAAAGAAGGAGAATTTAAGATCACAAATTCGTGGATAAAAGATTTGGGATCTAGGTAACTTGATTCCCAAGTTATATCCAAATCCAAAGATGAAGAGCCTAGATACAATTTCCAGAAGGATAAACCCAGATGGACGGACCAGAGGATGCCACGCAAGAAAGCGCGTGGCATTTGGCTACAAAAGTGCCGCGTTTCCGCGGCAAATTTCCCTTTTCCGCGGCAATCCTGAGGCGGTTGGCGATGCGTTTTCGTTGAGGAGTTGTACTGGGACTCTACTTCCTATATCTCCTATAAATACCCCTGCAGAGTAACAGAGAAGGGGCGTCCAGAGGCAGAGCCAGAGGGCAAATCTAGGGTTTTCTTTAGTTTGTAGTTTAGGTTAGATTTTCGTTTTCTTTTTGTAATTTTTGTATCTGAGAGTGGAGGAAGCTTTCATGGAGGAAGGAGTCCATGCTTGTACTGAGGTGACAGCGGTGTAAGCCTACTTTTCTTCCATTGTTAATGAAATCCACTTGAGGTTTGTCTTTGTTATTTCTATTCTTGTTATTTGTGTTTTGTTCTTGTTTTATTTTTCTATTCTTGTGTTATTCTCTCTAATGACTTGCAAACCGTGAGATCCGAACGCTTCGAGACTGCCTAGCCAAAGAAGAGCACTTGATGGCCTATGGAGATGAACAATCCTTCTTTAGATTGTCTTTTCTTTTCATAGCGTAGGTAGCGAAGGTGGACGATCCTATACGCCATACTTGCACGCCTTCCAAGACAGGGTAAGTCGTCGCGAACAGATCAAAGGTAAGCAAGGTAGAAGAGGTTTGTACGTGTTATAGTTTCTTTCTTTTTATTTCTTTAGTTTAGATCTCACACTACCATATTCTCAATTTCTTTTCACACTTCATTGTAAATATCATCATAACTAATAAAAAAAAAAACATTAGAGATAACTTATTGACAAAGCTTCCATCGCTAGTCCCTCCCAGAGGATCACGACCCGCATAGCCACTGCTACCGCGGATTAGAATTGAGAACCTTGCACAACTACTTCTAAATCTAACATCTTTATTTTTGTGTGCAGGTAAAAACTCGATCAGCCAACATATATATATATATATGTGTATGTGTGTGTGTGTGTGTGTGTGTGTGTGTGTGTGTGTGTGTGTATTCTCAGGCATTACTCCGATCAATAATATACGCAAATTCAATTTATTCAACTAATTAACATTTTTTTCCTTTGTACAAGAGTTGGGTGTGTTATTTTGAGAAGAAAATCTAAAAAGTTTTAACCAAAATCTTGGTCATTGTCCTATATCAGACGCTTTAGAAGCTTGGCCCAAGTTTGTCTCACTTCACAAGTTGAGCTCAGTTTAATTACCAATCCTACAAGCTAGTGATCATTTTATTTTATTTTTTCATTCTATTTTCTTTTTCTTGGGCTAATTAGTACTAAAATGTGATCTTTTTTCAAATTGAAAGGTGAAAATTCTACATCTTTTCATTGTAAGATTACAATGAAGCAAATCAGCAATGCATATCATACTCGAAACACCATAAAGAGAAAATTAAAGCACCTGAGAGGAAGTAAGTAGCTAGACATGTTCACGGCGAAGAAAAGGAGAGAACACATTTCGATATTTAGGAAATAGTAAATATTATAAATGGAATCTCCAATTCCCACCATGTTCCATTGGCAAATACATATTAAGAAAATATACAAAATCTAGCACATTCACGTTAAGTTGACGTCAATATATGTACTGACATGTTTGGCAGAAAAGAAAAGAGCAGTCCCCTGATAGCGGCCACGTGGCCTCCATGAGCTGTAGAGCATCGCTCCCCACTTGAAGGTCACCGATTCAAGAGGCGTCATAGACATATTTAGATTAATATAGATCCGATCATCACGATCCTAATTATACACTAAATCCCGATGTGCAGTGGTTAACTAGGAAAAAAAAAAAAAAAGAAAGAAAAAAAGAGAGAAGGCAGGCAACAGAATTAGATGGAAACAGGTCTCGAATTTCATTCCTTGAGTTAAGGAATTAAGAAAAAAAATAATTGAAACCAGGTGCTGCTAGTTAGCTGCTTTTTTTTTTTCCCCCTAAAAGAATTTTAAAATCCATAAGAATCTTAACCCAATTTTCAAGAATCAAAATGAACCCAAATTCTCAAACGCCATTACTCGTTACCATCTCTTGCCAAACACACCCAATGTAATCACCTACTGAAATAAAGACTCAGAAGACCAAAAGAGAGAGGGCACATGCAAATGTTACAACAAAAATCTCAAATGTCCGTCCATTATAGGCTTATAGCTCAAACATTCAATCCATTACTTCAAAAGAGCCTTACTTTTGTGCAGGACAATGCACCTAAAATTTAGGTCTTGAAGTGAGACCTGACCTCTCAAAAGGCCAATCAGACTCCAAGACTACAGACAGTGAGGTCCTCTCTTGCAATAGGACACTGATATTATGCTACATTGCTACAATCAATGATAATGAAATTGAAATTAAAAGACACTGCAAAAACTTCTGTCTTTCCTTTATTCAATCACTTGGCTCTCTTTCCATCTCTCTCTTCTCTGCTTGTCTTCACTCCATTAGGAAACAAGATCAGGACCCCTGCATCAAAATGGGATCAGGATGCTGTCTGTTCTGACCTCCAATCCTTCTCCCAATGCACTGAAAATATGAAGGGTGGCTGGATATGCAACAATGAGAAAGAAGCCACCATTTAGAATAGCAGAATGAACAAAATCCTTTGGGCTCCTTTTGGCAAAGGTCCAATCAAGATAGGAAAAAAAAACCATATTTTTCAGATTAAAATAAACTCAAGAGAGAGTGATATGTGAAGCTTGTGTGTGCATGTATTGGGTTTGTACATTCATTCCTTGATTCTGACTGTAGTAAATAAAAACATTTCATTTAGTATTTTTTTTTTCCAAGAGTAAAACTAGTTAATCCGTCAAAATGAGAATTGTGTTAATCTTTGTGTTCTTTTTGCTGTTTCAGAGGAGTTATCAATGGTTTCATATAGAGAGTTTATTTCTTAAACTGTCCAACGAAGCATACTATCTTGAAGCATTAAACTTTTCTTAATATGGTGAAACAAGTTATCCCATCTTCTTCTTTTTGTGTTTGGTAGGTTAAGATGACTTGCTCCCACTTCTTTGATGTGTATTCCTTTCTATTTGCCATGTAAAAGTGGGATTAACAATCCTTAATCCGTCATTTAACCCGTTGCCAACATCTTATCACTTATTTTATTTATTTCTTTTCTTTTCTTTTCTTTTCTTTTGGGCCAGAAGCAAGATCACCAATTTGATCTTTCGGCCATGTACTTTTTTTCCCCCCTCTCTTAAACATTGTTCAAGTATCATGAAAATTCTTGAAACCATTGTATTCGGTGAAATCAAATTTAATATCGACTACTTAGGAAAGTAATGTACTGACCATCTCATCCAATCTGTAATAATTTCAATTAAGACCTTAATCTTTCTTGCTCTATGATTTTTTTTGTCCTCCAACACCAAAAACAAAGATAAAGAGGTCCCAAGGAATCTTATCTATAATCATTTTTTTTTTCCTTTTCGCCTTTCTGCTCTCCTTTTTCATTGCAAGAGGTAATCAAGAAAGGGACTAGGGATAGGACCAAATAAGAGACCCTGTGATTGATTAAGCCCTGTTGAAAAAGTATCAATCCATGGAGTTAAGCATCACCATTGTAGTCCTTGTCTTCATTATTCTCATTGTCATTGTCCAAGCATAAAAGAAGCATCACTCAAGCCTATGCAATTGGTGTTCATTTTGACTCTATTTCTCCATGATTTGTTCTATAAACTTAATTTTAAGGTCAATATTAGAGAGAGGAGCTCCTCTTACTCTAACTAAATCCACTTTTAACTCAAGATTATTAGGCCCGGGGACTTTATTTTTTCAGTTTTTAGTCAACCATGTAAGCCTTTCATATGATTGTAGTTGATCCTTCTACTGCACACATGGATCGCAACAAGTCTTTGCATCGTGAACTTGAAACGTTGCATGATACCTCTACTAGTGCGCTCTTGCATTTTAATTAAAAACTTTGCTTATCACTGATTCAAACTCACAACTTTTCACAAGAAAACATCGTATACTAGTTTGAACCATCAATATTATACCGCTAGTTTTATCTACTAACTGAAACTAACAATCAAATTCATTCATGTATTTTCCTCATTTCAGAATAAATTGCAATCATCTAATGTGATTAAGAAGTGGACTCTTGTATCTCATCAAACTGTTTTTCAAAAGAAAAAAAGAAAAAAAGGACCCACTGGAAAAAAGCACCCTCACTTTTAACGCACCAAACTTAGCTGGCATTTGGGAAAAAGACACACAAACTTCTTCATAAATCGCAGGGCATATGATTATTGTAACATCCACGTGAGATTTAATTGGCATCACTGCGCAAAAACTATACTCTTAGCTGATCAAGAGACAAATTTATGCTCTGATTAGATGTTTTGACCCTTGACCTCATCATTCAAAACTATACACAATAGAGCTTTATCTCAAAATTCCTTTCGATGTATAAACAATAGAGCTTCTCTTATAAGATGGATAGTCTACTATTAGTGTACATATCCACCGAAGAGCTTAAGCTTCATCCTAGCTATTGTATCTGTCTTTTGTTCTCTTTATTTTCTTTTGTAACGGCACTCATGTTTCGTTAATTTCTCTTTAATGGAACGCGGAGGAGTTTTTTCACCACTTTATATATATATATATATATATATATATATATATATATATATATATATATATATATATATATATATATATATATATATATATATATATATATATATATAAGAACTCATATTTCAACGATCATCTTATTCCATCACGACCTTTCTAAAAGTAACAGCTATTGTATCCTTTTTCTCGGTCACAGTCTGTTTTCTTTGCTAATTTTCTCGCCTTAAATCCTTTTTGATTGCATCTTGCTTGATCCAAACCTCTCTTTTTCTTCCTACAATCATAACAAAACCAAAAGAAATGTCAAAAGAAAGCACACAACCACAAGATTTGCTTAGACTCAGTAACTAGAAACCCATGGTCCCCCCCTCATTAAGAACTTGAACCTGACCGGTGAACAGTCCAACAAACAACTTGCAACTACAGTTTCTGATGAGAGTACTTACAACTAACATCCTCAAGAAACAAACAAAGCTCTAATAGAGATAAAGACATGCCATATTTTCTCCAACCCTCAATGCTCTCCAGCTCACTCCTCATTGTAGTACTCTCTTTGATTCAAGAAGAAGAGAGATAGAGAGAAGGATGACTCGAGCTTCACTTCTCCCTTCTATCATCTTCATTCTGGTCATCTTTACAGCGAAATCGGCACACTCATTGCCCACCTTCTTCCCAAGATCACCACAACAATCACTAGCCCAATCCTCCATCAAAACCGTGAAAGAGTCTAAGCTTCCTTACACCACTCACTTCTTCCCTCAGGAGCTAGACCACTTCACATTCCGGCCTAAATCTTACAATGTCTTCTACCAAAAGTACCTCATCAACTCAACTTACTGGGACCAGGGCCCGACCCACACTGCACCAATCTTTGTCTACACTGGCAATGAAGGCGATATCGAGTGGTTCGCGGCCAATACAGGGTTCATGATGGACATAGCTCCGAAATTTCGTGCACTTCTGGTCTTTATAGAGGTACGCACACGAGAACAACATATACAACCCCTGTTCTATCAACTGGTCACTCCTCTACTCTTGTGTATTGTTTTAGCATAGGTTTTATGGGGAGTCATTGCCATTTGGCAAGGGCTCGTATAAGTCTGTGGAGAAGTTGGGCTATTTGAGCTCATCGCAGGTGCTGGCAGACTACGCCGTGCTTATCAGGAGCCTGAAGCAGAACTTATCAGCAGAGGCTTCGCCAGTGGTGGTCTTTGGTGGCTCTTATGGAGGGAGTAAGTCACTAGTACCACTACACTTTGTGAGTCTTATGAGATTTCTTCTCCTTTGTATTTTAAATAAATTGTACGATGAGGCTCTGGATCTTTAGTAATTTAATACTACATCGATCAAACATATTTTTTTTAATGGTCATAGTTGCTTTGTCCTTCTTTGTTAGGATAGGGCATGATTTGGATCAATTGTCATGTACTTGGTGTGGAATCAAGATTCTTTGCCAGCTTGCGCTTGTTACCAAGAAAAGGAATCTAAAATTTTGTAGTTTAATTTGTCTGACATATGCCCATATGCTCTTTTCTCAGTGCTGGCTGCATGGTTCAGGCTGAAATATCCCCATATAGCAATTGGGGCCTTGGCATCATCAGCACCTATACTGCAGTTTGATGACATAACTCCATGGACTAGCTTCTATGATGCTGTGTCCCAAGACTATAAGGTCTGAGATTGGAACTATAATCTGACTACAAGGGGCCCTGACATGTGGGGTCCACCCGCCGTGAATTGCGTCCGATCCCACGGTCAGTTTTAGTTTGTTTTCCTGAACGCGTACAGTGTGTTTATGTTGGCATTGTGATTGGCATTTTGCAGGATGAGAGCATAAACTGTTATGAGGTGATCAAAGGGAGCTGGGATGAGCTGATGGCAGTTTCAGCACAGAAGGAAGGGTTACTGGACCTCAGCAAAACCTTCAGGACTTGCAAGTAAGGTCTAATTCGCTTTTATATCTGAAACTTTTCAACTGCTTTTTATGTTAAACAGTTTTAACTTGGTGTCATTGTTTGATTATCTCTCGCCATGTTTCTTAAACTTTAGTATACGTCACTCTGAATTTACTTTATCCTTAGAATCAGCACACCCAAGCTGGTATCACTAACTAGTGACTACTAAGTTCAATAACAACCACAACTTAATTGGACAACCTAATAGGTTCATTGAGTTGGTACACTGCGCCTTGCTGGCTTAAGTTTAGAATATCGAGGTGCCACCAACATAAGTGTGAGTCTCACCTCTTGCCACTGCAAAAGGGTTGGACTCATCCACCTTGTTAATTCAACCAAAAATGTAAAATCTGTGCAATAGCCCTCACTGAACCAACTATACGAAACCCTTTCCCTCAGTTACATAATAAAACTTAGGGGAGAGGCATACTAAATAGTCGCGGAAAAATAACAAGGACCACAAAGTGCAATGTAGCAAAACATTAAATAATTGCAGAAAAGTACGAAGGAAACTTAACTAGGATTAAAATTAGACGAGAGTCGAGAGAGTAGGAGCATTGTACCAGAGGAGGAAAATATTAGTAGAAACTGCTTCGATAATCTGATCACATTAGTCTTTGCTGTTGAAGACTCTCTTGTTTCTTTCCTTCCGAAGTGAATCAGGTCAGAAGAAAAGAGATCACAGATTGAATCATCCTTTTGCCTGCTAAGATACTGCGAAATCTTCCTTTTCTCCATGCTGGACACTGAAGTGAAGATGGAAAGAAAATGGTGCCCACTTGCCTCCAGAAATGACAGTGCAAGAGAAGATGCTCCATGATTTCAGGAGTATGCTAGCACCATTGAAATTGTCCTACAAAATTAGCACAAGACTACATTACCACTGACCTCCCACCATAATTGATACCCTTGTATGTTTCTACTATAGAAAATATCCACATCACTAGATATAATTGTTAGGAAACATATTTTTCTAAACTAAACTAGATAAATTTATTGCAATTCCTATATTTCACACTTCAGAATTTATTCTTCGCTACTGAATTTAGTGAACTAAACTTTTATAGAATAGAATCAAGTGAGTTAATTGAACATTGCTTCCAAATAACAGGAGGGTTCATTCAGTATATTCTGTTCGTGATTGGTTATGGACGGCATTTGTATATACAGCAATGGTTGATTACCCGACCCAAGCAAATTTCATGATGCCTTTGCCAGCATATCCAGTCAAAGAGGTACCCTCTCTTATAAGATCGTATTAGTATAAGAAATGCATAGAAGGGTATCCCAAGTAATAACAAAATTCAGATGCCTGTTTTATGTAGTCCAAAGTGAATATCTTTCAGCAATAGCCGACAAATTTATATGAACTTTAGTGCACATGTTTCTTAGAGATGATATCTGATACTCTTATAGTTATAAAAGTAATAATAGTAATAGAAAGCAGAAAAATAAAATAAACTATGAATATAAAATTGAAAAAAAATTCTAATTCTCCTTATGCCTAATGTGTTCATATTATTGCTTATGAAGATGTGCAAGATTATTGATGGGTTTCCGCCAGGGACTGACAAGCTCACAAAAGTGTTTTCAGCTGCAAGCTTGTATTACAATTATTCTAGCACTCAACAATGCTTTGATGTAGAACATGGAACTGATGCTCATGGACTTCATGGTTGGGATTGGCAGGTAAAAACCCTCTCTTAATCTTTTAGTTGTTTTCTTTCATCTTTATGTTCAACTTATTCGTTGTTAGTTTAGATAATAAGTTAATTGGGTTATTGGGTTTACATTACCCATAACCCAATACCTGTTTGTATTCTCTCTATATATAGAGATGATCTCTGTCTAATAAAGTATACTTATTAGGGTTTTTCTCTTTACATGATATCAAAGCATCCAAAACCCTAGCCGTCATCTCCTTCTCTTCCTCTTCTCTATTCCCTCTCTCAAGATCTGCGCCGCTGCCTTCCAAGGCACTGCCGTTCCATCCAGGTCCCTGCTGGACACCTCTCAGGCTTAGCCGAGCCTCCCCAGGCTCTGCTGAGCCCTCCAGGTCCATGCAGGACCTTTCCCAGGCTCAGGGGAGCCTTACAAGGCTCTATCGAGCCCTCTGGGTCCCTGTCGGACCTTTCCCAAGCTCAGTCGAGCCTCAAAAGGCTCTGTCGAGCCCTCTAGGTCCCTGTCAGACCTTTCCCAGGCTCAGTCGAGCTTCCCAAGGTCCTGTTAGGCCTCCCTAGGCTCTGTCGAGCCTTCCTAAGCCTTCCCAGACTATCTCAGGTCTTTGCCGAGCCTTTCTAAGCCTTTTCAGGCTATCTCAGGGTTTGTCGAGCCTTCTTCATCTGTTTCTGAGCCTTATTGCTCCATGAAAATTTAATTGTGCTCTCTGGTGGTATTTGTGTTCTAATCTGGCTTCTTTATTATACTGAATCTAATCTGATCTGACTTTTAACTGCTCTTGGGATTCTGATCTGACTGTCTGGTAATTAAATCAAGTATAATCTAATTTATTAATTGTTTTCTAACTACTAGTGGTAGTTTTTGGTATTTCTCTTTGATTGGCTGTGACGTCAGATGATACGAGTTCTTCCTCCACTCTTATCTTCTCACCGATAGTCGAGACTTCTTACCCAAGACTATTTTGAGGACTACGATAACATTGAATGGCTCTAACTACTTGTTATGAGCACAAACTTTCCATATATGTATTAGTGCTCAGAAGAAGTTAGCTCATCTCCTCCAGTTTCTGTCGGCTGCTACTGATCTCACTTATGCAACGTGGCCTTCTGGTGACTATTGTATGATGCATGGCTTCTAAACAGTCTGAAAGTAAAGATTAGTAGTAGTGTCATGTTCTTGATCACTGCTAAGCAGATGTGGGATATCATAAAGGTGAAGTATGGGAATGAGAAGAATTTTTCAAGAGTCTTTGAGATCTACGAGTATGTGTTTGAACTCAAGTAGGAAGATAAATATGTACCCGAGTTTTGTGGAGAACTCAAGGGTTTGCTTGATGAGTTAAAAATGCATCAATTTACTGTCACTGATGCAGCGACACTGAGGGGTATCGTCAAAATCTTTGCAGTGTCAGAGTTCTTGTCTGGCTTAAGTTTATCTCTTCGATCCCAGGTGCGGGGTCAGATTGTGGGAGGAGAATTAGTTTAGGGCATGAAAGAAGAGACGTGTATTATTTAGACGACTGACTGACCCCTATTGGCTTTATTGCAGATCAGCCTGATCAAACTCTACTCTGGCATTAGCGCTTGGGTCATCCGTCATTACAAAAGCTTTAGTATGTAGTTCTTATTATATCTTCTGTTTTCTCTTTAGGCTATGAGTCTTGTGAGTTACATAAGCATCATCGTGCTCAGTGTTTTAAAAAACCCGTTATAACTCGTTATATAATGTAACACCAACCAATCGTTATGCAACAGGTCTAAAAAACGCAATGTTTAATAACTATGGTTATTTTGTCCGTAACTTAAGTTACGTTACGTTATTAACGTAACGCACCGTAACCTACGTTATGGTGCAAGTCAACTTTCTATAACCCCCATATTCTTCCAGTCTATGGCCAAAAATCTCCCAAATCGCTCGCTCATTGTCCTCTCTGCAACCTCGTTTCTTCTCATCGTTCGGGGCCGAGAAGAAAAAAGACCTCTCTGATCGACAGCAAAAGAAGAACTACCTCTGGTGGTTTCTCCGTCGTGGTGATTCTTGCCGGCGTCGTCTCCAAGCGGTGGTTCTCCGTTTTCAAGCACATGTAAGCTCTCTCTAGCTCGATCTCTCTTCTCTCTTTTCAGTCTCCCTTGGATCTCTCTCTCTCTTCTGTCTTTATCTGCTCTCTCCCTCTCCCGATCTCTCTCTGCTTTCTCTCTCGATCTCTCTCTCTCGAGGGAGAGAGAGCAAAAGCGATTGGGAGAGAAAGCCGAGAGAGAGAGTGATCAGGAGATGAGGGGAGAGAGTGATAAGGGGAGGGAGAGAGATGATCGTGCGTAAAATATCGGAGAGAGTGAAGGAAACTAGGTGTATAATTGAATAGCATATTGTAAATTGAATTATGAATTATAATGAATAGCACAACTAAAAAATTATGAATTATTATTAAATTATGAATTATTATACATTGAATTATAAATCTTTGTATAAGTTGAATAGCATGGCTAAAAATTATGTATTATAATGAAATATGAGGATCATATTATTTGTGTAGATGAAATTATGAATTATAACTTGTGAATATGAAAAATTGTTGTGATATTTGCTAAACGTTTTATATATTGCTTTAATATTTTTAAAGATTTTTTAAATTATTTTCTTATTTATAAAAATTCTTAAATATAATACCTATTTTTTTTATTAAATAAATATTAAATCACGTAACCTATGTTATGCGTTACGTTATAACCTATGTTAACATAACAGAAAAAACGTTATCATTACGTTATCGTTATTTTAAACATTGATCGTGCTACCTATCAGAGTCGAGTCAATAATCGTAGTAGTTTTACGTTTGAGTTAGTCCACACAGATGTCTGGGGTCCTAGTTGTGTACCTTTCATTAAAATCTTTAGATACTTTACTTTTTGTTGATGACTTATCTCGCATGACTTGGCTATACTTATTAAAAGAGAGGTCAGAGGTGTCCAAGGTTATTGAGATTTTTTCTAATGAGAAAAAATCAGTTTTCTCCTTCCATTCGTATACTTCGTACTGACATTACCTTGAATATGTCAAAAATGGTGTGTCTATCTTCTTTTCCAAAAATAAAATTATTCATCAGACATTTTGCTCTCATACATTCTAACAAAATGGAGTTGTTGAAGCAACATAAGACATTCTGGATATCGCCAGGACCATGATGATACATATGGTGTTCCCAAATATTTGTGATCTGATGTTGCGTTAAGTACATGTCATCTAATTAATAGGATGCCCTCATCTGTCCTTGACGTTAAAATTGTTTTTTCTTATCTCTATCCAAATAAGAATATCTTCTCCATGACTCCGCGTGTTTTTAGTTGTACTTGTTTTATTCAGGACTTATCTCTTAAGCTAGATAAATTTTCTTCTCGATCTATAAGTGCGTTTTTGTTAGGTATTTTAGAACTCAAAAAGGATACAGGTGTTATAATTTTTTCACCATAAAATATTTTATGTCTGCAGATGCCACGTTTTTTGAATTTGTTCCTCATTTCTCCCTATAACATCTTGTTACTTCCTTTAAAACTATTCTTCTTTCACTTTCTGTGCCATTGCTGTGCGAGGAGGGAATTTGAAAATGGGTATTGTAAAGTTTTCTTAAATCAATTAAAGATTACAACAATTTCAAAAACGCCAATTACAAGAGAGAAGATTTTCAAACTCAAATCTCCTCTTTTTTTTGCCGGGTTCTTTGTGTAGCGGTGGAAAGTGATTCTTGTTTTCTGTTGACTGGGTGAACGTCAGGCTCTTCTAGAACTCTTCTTCTTGGATCACAGAATGAGTAGCACAGCTCCTACAATGAAATCTCAAAGAGACTTAGGCAATAACTTGAACTCAGCAAGTTGGTAGAAGAGTTTAACTCTTTATCAGTATTCCTCAGCTGAAAATTTTTAACCCCTTTTCAATAGCAAACTGAGTAATTTATAGAGGGTTTTAGGGGTAAAACTGTCCATAAAAACCCTCCATGATGGGGGTTAACTCCCCTCAATACTGGGCAGTACTTGACCCAATAACGGGGATAGTTATAACTGAGACGTAGGGCTCCTCTGTAGTTGGAACGCGGGCCTGAGCCTCGTGTTTTGTATCTGTTAGACAGATAGTTTTTTCAGCTTCTTCTATCTATTGTCGACGTGCGCGATGCCTTTGTTGATTTCAGCATTCTGGTTACGCTTCATGGGTTGTTGGGAACCCCTGGTAAACTGGATCTGAGGAATGTTGAGAGTAGGGGCGTGGCAAGATTGGCCTCGATGACATTGGCCTTGCGGGTCTCGTGGGAGACGTTGACGCGGGCCATGCGCGCGACGCGACCAAAAAATGGCAATATCTGCGCAAGCCATCTTTGGGGAAGTCTCCAAAAGGACCTGGAAGCGGATCTCTGAGGAGACCCTGTGGTACTGCCACGCCACCCTGGGGCTCTTGGAGCCAGAAGAGAGGAACTCCTTATACTTTATCTGGTCAAATTTCACAACAAGTGTCTCGACCGTTTTTCTCATAAAGATGACATCACTTTGCGCCACAACTTACTCATCAGTGAAGAAAGTAGTCCCCAGCAGGGTCGTCATCTCTTGTACGGGGAGGGAATTTGAAAATGAGTATTGTAAAGTTTTCTTGAATTAATGAAAAATTACAACAATTTTAAAAACTCTAATTACAAGAGAGGAGATTTTCATCTCTTGTACGGGGAGAAAATTTGAAAATAGGTATTGTAAAAAATTTTTGAATCAATGAAAGAGTACAACAATTACAAAAACTCTAATTACAAGAGAGGAGATTTTTAAGATCAAATCTCCTCTCTTTTTTTGTCGGGTTCTTTGTGTAGCGGTGGAAAGTGATTCTTTCTTTTCGTTGACCGGGTGAACATCAAGCTCTCCTGGAACTCTTCTCCTTGGATCACAGATGGAGTAACACAACTCCTATCAATGAAATCTCACAGAGACTTAGGCAATTAACTTGAACTCAGCAAGTTGGTAGAAGAGTTTAACTCTTTATCAGTATTCCTCAGCTGTCTTTTCAATAGTAAACTGAGCTATTTATAGGGGTTTCAGGAGTAAAACTGTTCACTAAAAACTCTCAATGATGGGGGTTAACTCCCCTCATTACGTGGATAGTACTTGACCCAGTAATGGGGGTACTTATAACTGAGATGTAGGGCTCTTCTGCAGTTGGAATGCGGCTTGAGCCCTGCATTTAGCCATTGAGGTAACGCTAGACACGGGTCTTGAGCTTCGCGTTTGGGCGCCGCGGTGGTGTTGAAACACAGCTTCAAACTCTGTGTCGAGCTTCGCGTCTGAGACGCGAGCTTCAAGATCTGTGTCTGAGCACTGAAGTGGTGTTGAGACGCGGGCTTTAAGCTCTGCATCTTGGCATTACAGTGATGTTGGGACGCAGGCTTCGAGCCTTGCGTCTTGGCTTTGCGCGAGTGGCTCTGATTAGCCTCGCGTTTGAAACATGAACTCTTTTATCTGATGACTTGTCTTCAATAATTTTTAGACAGTCTACAATTGCCTGCACCTACTCCTGATTCTTCGCCCGTGCCACTGGTAGAAACTTCAGAGCCACATGTATCAAAACCAGTTCAGATTTTCAGATACGTTTACACTGATCGTCAAAAGTTCCTGCTCTGAACCAGCTCCAATCAAACGGTCCTCCTCTTCAACCATCAGCATCTCCCTCTGACCATGATATCCCCATTGTCCTTCGTAAAGGTCACCGATTTTGCACTAATCAGTCTATTTTAAAGTTCATTTTCTATGATCATCTTAACCCTAATTTTCGTTAATTTGCTCTATCTGTGTCTTCTGAGTACATACCCAGGTCTTTTGAGGAGGCTTTATTGGTACCTACCTGAAAGTAAGTCTTGGATGAGTAGATGGATGCTTTTATCTCTCGAGAAACTTGGGAGTTATTTTGGCACCCACAAATGTTATTGTGGGATGTCCTAGGTCTATACCAAAGTTTCGCCCAGATGGATCGGTGGATCGATATAAGGCCAGACTCGTGGCAAAAGGTTACATTTAGACATATGGCATCAATTATTTTGAGACATTCTCGCTAGTTGCCCGGATGAATTCTATCATGATTCTATTTTCTGTTGCTGTTAACTTATCATGATCATTGTTCCAGCTGGATGTAAAAGAATGCCTTCTTATGTGGGGATCTTCAGGAGGAGGTATATATGGAGTAACCTCCAGATTATGTTACTCAGAGAGAGAATAAAGTATGTCGCTTCAAGAAAGCTATTTATGGCCTCAAGTAGATTCCAAGGGCATGCTTTGAGAAGTTCAACATTACCATTTTCGGGTGTCACTCAGGTCACTCTGTCTTTATTTGACACACAAACTTTGGCATTGTAGTTCTGGCAATATATGTTGATAATATCTTCCTAACTGATAGTGATTTAGTTGGGCTATTAGAGACCAAGGAGTATCTTAAACACCATTTTGTGATCAAGAACATGGGAAGGCCTAAATACTTATTGAAAATTAAAGTTGCACATCCAAAACATAGTGTACTTCTTTCTCAATAAAGTATGACATGGATCTTCTGGAGGAAACAAGACTTTTGGGTGTAAGTCTGCTAACACTCTAATGAAAGCCAATGTAGACTTATGATTTGATGACAGTCACACACTTGATGATCCAGAAAGATATAGGAGATTGACTGAGAAATTGATCTACCTCATTGTTACTAGGCCAAATATAACTTTTATTTTTGGTCTACTAAGTAAGTTCATACATCAGCCCAGAAAAGCTCACTAGTTAGCTGTGCTGAGCATTTTGGCTTATATCAAGGGCAGTCCGAGAAAAGGCTTGGTACACAGAAAACATAGACATGTACGCATTTCTGAATACTCTGATTCAGGTTGTGTTGGTAACTGAAGAGACATGAAGTCTACTACTAGATATTGTACTTTTGTTGGAGAAAATCTTGTGACTTAGAGGAGTAAGAAATAAGATGTATCTCGCTCAAGTGTAGAAGCAGAGTAAGAGTCATGGCCCATACTACATGTGAGATGATTTGGTTAAAAAAATCTACTGATAGAGCTTGGTTTTCAACAGGTTGGACTAATGTGTATGCATTGTGATAATCAATATGCTATCAACATTGCTCAGAATCTTTTATTCCATAAAAGAACCAAGCACATTGAGGTTGACTATCATTTCGTCAGAGATGTTTGGACCAAGAAGGTGGTTACTTTTCAGTTTTACCTTCGTTGAAGCAATTAGCAAATCTTACCAAAGTTGTCTCATCACAGTTGTTTTCTAACTTATGTAACAAGCTAGGCATGTTAGATACATGTCACGACCCGCTTCCCAAAACACGCAGAAACGGAGTCGCGACGAGAGTCGGCGACGTATATACGCGAGGAAAATACCCCACATATATACGCTAAGCCTAAAGTAACCTGAACAAGTTATAAATCGGAACTATAATAATCAGCGATCACTGCAATAATACATATAAGGTTACACATGATCTCAAATGAAATAAGGAATAGAATGGAAGCTAAGTGTGATATACATGAATCAAGAATAATAGCAGGAATAAAGAAAAGAAAGAATATCAGAATCAAAGGGAGAGGACCCAAGCTCCTCGCAAAGCGTACCGTCTCATCGAACACCTGCATAATAGAAACAAAACGTCCAATATCTAGATGTGCAAATTCAGAGTCGTCAGAAAGCGACCTGATGAGTGTGTGTGTAAAGAGAAGAACTCGTGCATATAACAATGTGCATAAAATAATAACAAGAATAACTGCAGACATAGGATAACTAAATAACATGATAAACAAGTAACTAAATAACAATAACATGAATAAGAGTGCAGATAGAAGACAAGTAAAGCAACTGTAAACAACTACTGACGTCATAATGTGTAACCTAGCAATATCACTAATCTGGTATATAAATCTGGTCATGGTTATAATCATATGTCTATCATAGTGATATATATGTACAATCAGGTGATTATGGTCAGTCACAATACATTATAATAATTCATTATCATTTATTATGTCAACGAACACTAATTGCCACCTGTAATAGACGCATCCCATACTACGCCTACTACACTGTCAATCAGGGTCCTAAGTTATTGAAATTAATAGAAGAGATATTGTTCATGCTTTAGGTGGGCTCCGTACATACCCAGAATCACGACCCAATCACCTGGCGTTGAACCAGGTCCTACCGCTAGGTAGTCAATAACAATAACAATGACAATGTGTCAATAACAATGACAATATGAACAATATGGGATGTCAGTCATCCCCCAGAACCCTGCAGTGGAACCGTATCTCGGCTGCGCAACCTGTATCCTAGGTCCACCCAAATACAGACGTTGTCTCCAACATCAATTTCCCCAATCCCGGTGTAAGTTGTTCAATTTTTTTATTATTTATAACAATCAATCTCCATGTTATTTCGATTACTGGGACGATACGGTGACAGTAACAATATCAATGTAACAATAACAATATGAACAATATTACCGTGTAAACGGTGGAACAATAGAACAATGTATATGTTACGGTCTGACAATATTTTCCCAGTAACTTTCAATAATATGAATCAATACGACAACAGAACTAGATAATACTCAATAGCCAGTCTCATCTGGAATCGGTCAATATCTCATATGCCTGTACTGCACATAACAATAGCCGATCTCAATAATCATCAGGAACCTACCCTCAATAGTCATCCTGACCGTCAAATATTAATCCATGTTAAAGTAATCCGGTACAGTAACCCACAAGTTTAATTAATCAATAACCAGTTCTCTCGTCATATCAATCTACTCTGATCCTCACGTCATCAATATATTCACATCTCAATAACCGAAATAATCAATGCTCTGACACATCTATTTAGATCTCCACACCCTAGTTTGATCAAAGTCATCACACACTCTCACTTCTATCGAGGTCAATCATAAGATCCCAAAACTCGGGTAACATACCTAAAAATTCACCAGGTCAGGTCAATCCAATCAACTACTATTCCCCAAGCAATATGAAATCTAAGAGGTCTCTATGTCTGAAAATCAACATCAACAAGATTTCAATACTCAAACGGTACAATCAGGAGTAAAACGGGAATTACTCATGACTATTAATCTAACCAACTCAATCATATCAAAACACTAATCAAGATCCAATAAAAAGAGTGTAAATCTCAGATCAACTCTAACTCTGAATAAGTCAACGAACCAATTCAAGCATCAACGTAAGATCACATCTAATATGACCTCAAATACCCGAATAAATTCTTAACTGAATTATCACCGAATAAGGAATATCACGTACGATAATTGTTCAGATAAAATATAGATCTTAAACTGTAATCACGAACTCATCCAACATAAGATCAATCAAGTATACAGTCCAAGCTTCTATACAATTAGTCCCAGTCTGAAACGGTAATCATCTATTTATGAAATGATATAACTCTAATATTTCAATGTCCAAATATCAGATCCATATACATCAGATGCTCAAATATAAACTAGTCTATCCAATCAATAGATTGAGTGAAGTTACAGTCTAAGGTGTATCAATACTAGGCCTAAGCCAACAATAGCAAACTACCAACACATAAAATGACACTGATATAAGCTCCTATCGACTATGTAAATAAAGTGGACAATCATAGATGTCTCCTGAAGTAGTACAAGAAATCAAACTGGTAAAACATAAAAGAAGGTCACATGACATGATAAGTGTAACAGGTAAATGCATACCGACAACGGTAAATAAGAAAATGCACAAGAACGAACACTCACATGAATGACGCGGTTTCGGAATCGAATCACCGTCTGATCTTCACTGCACGAACCGTACTGATCTACGGATCATCCCATGGATCGGTCTTCGAATCGCCTATGTATCGGGTCCACAACGAGCATGAATCCGGATCGGTCCGGGTCGCTCCACGATGGCCAAAAGTTCTCTCTTATAATTCAGTTAACAATTTCAATCCAATTAGTCAATAGTATAACAAAACATGTGATCAAATAAAACTAATGAAATCAGAAGTAAATTAAAATTAAAAGGCAAGAGTCCACAAGAAACTAAGGCCTACAAAAGGAAATTCTTAAAATCACCTAAATAAATGCTAGCAGGGACTAAATGATCTCTGCTCCATCAAATGGCACACGTTGGAGTCATCCACCCAATAACATGCACATTAATAAAGCACATATACACACTCACATGCATTGTATACTTAAATATAATATATGTGCATACCTACCCATGCAAGCACATGACAATAGTGCACAAAATTTAACTTACACACTCAAAATATTAACAGAGAAGAAAAAGAGAGTGACTCACATAATAATATGGTGACTTACAGCGCGCCGACGGAGGCGTCGGGCGCCGCGGAGGGTGTCGTTGGATAGAGCATCTCGTCGTGAAGGGCGTGGGTGCGTTCGCGCCCGCCTACGGTGATCCACGGCGACTCACGGAGAGCCGAAAAACGGCTCAGAGGAAGATATCCCATACAATAAAACACATATGACTTAATACACATTCATACATTCATAAACTCCTACTCACGCAACCAACTAAAACATATAAAACACTAAAATGAAAAGGAGAGAAAGACCAAGAATCTAAGGGAGAGGGGAGGGAAGCACGTTACCCATGATTTGCAGAGAAGCTCACGCAATGGCTGCTGGAGGAGTAATTGGTGATGGCCGTGGACTGCACTGGTGCTGTCGAGGGGCTGCCGGAGATGGCTGGACAGATGTTAGTGTAGTCGGAGAGATCACGGGCTGCCGTGGAGATGGGTACGGCAGCTGCTGCTGCGGGTGTGGCTTGCTGTGGTGCTTCGCCGAGGGAAGATGGAGAGGATGGGGGTGGTGCGCCGGACCTGGAGGTGAATGCGGCCAAGCCAATGGGTGCGCCAGGGAGGAGAGGCTGTTGTTGGGCGCTGCTGCTGGCGTGCTGAATGGGGGTGCGAGCGGCCTGGAGGAGGAGGGGATCCGGGGTGGCGCTGTGCGTGGATCTGGGTGAAGGTGCGGCCGAATTGGGGATTGGGAAATGCTGTTGTGTTGGCGGCCATGTGGAGAAGGAGATGAAATTATGATTAGGGTTTGATTAAGAATATGATGATAAATAGGGGATTAAATAATATGGGTATGGATTAATGGGTTTGAGGGTTGTAACAACGGGTAAGTGGGTCTTGGTTTGGATTTGGGTAATGGATCAAGGAATAGACTAATGGGTATGAGATAAAAGAGTAATGGGTATAGGATCAAGGGGAAGGAAAAAGAATAATACTACTACTAATGACAAACATAATAATAATAAAAAAACAAAATAATAACAATAAGAATAGTAATAACAACAATAATAATATTAATTAGTAATAACTATAGTAATAAATACTAATAATAATTAAAATGCTCATAACCATATACTAATAATAATAGTTAACAAACATTAATACTGATACATCATAATAATAACAATAATGTTATTAATAATAATAACTCTAATAATAATGAAAATAATAAAAATAATTAATAATGAAATGATAATTGAAATATCCACTACCAATAATGTTAATCAATAATAGTAATAACAATGATAGAAATAATAGTAATATGTAATTTAAAATATTCATAAGAAATATTGGCAATATATATATATATATATATATATATATATATATATATATATATATATATATATATATATATATATAAGGCCAAATAACTATTTACCAACTTAAAATAATTTGCATATTTAATATAATAAGAATCATAAGAGTAAGTAATAAATTGAGTTAATAAAATAATTAGTAAATCAAAATAAATACTTTAGAAAATGAAAATACAATATTTCTAGTTAAGGACCTTACAATACATGTGCTCCAGCTTGAGGGAAAGTGTTAGCTTAGATAATAAGTTAATTGAATTATTGGATTTACATTACCCATAACCCAATACTCATTTGTATTCTCTCTATATATAGAGATGATCTCTCTCTAATAAATTATGTTTACTAGGGCTTTGTCTCTCTACATTCGTATTAATGTCGAGGGGATTCTAGATCCCAAATTTATTCTAAACATATAAAGAATCAAATAAGCAGCAAAAAAGAAAGTGTAAACGAATTAGAATTCCCTTGTAGGATTGAAAGTACATGTGATTGTTCTAATGTGTGCCATGTATTCATTTTAATCATGGAGTAAGGTATGTGATCTTGGGGTAAATGAACAATTGCCAGTTTATTTCTTCTGATGTGTAACATGTTTTCAATCATTGATTAATGCCTATCAGTGTTTGTTAAAAGTGACATGTCATTAATCAAAATTTTAGCAATTCATTTTCATCTGATCTGCATCTTAGAGAGATGTCAAGTGCTAGGAGATCCAGTCTCATATGCTGTGAAGTGAAGGTGCTGAAGTGTGAAATTTTTGGATGGTCAGGCATGCACGGAGATGGTCATGCCAATGACTGTATCAAACAAAAGCATGTTCCAACCATCAACTTATGATCTAAAAGATTTCGAAGTCCAGTGCATGGACAAGTATGGCGTCCGACCAAGACCCCATTGGATCACCACGGAGTTTGGTGGCTATGTAAGTGATTTATTCTTATTCCCTGATATTGCTTATGTATCAAGCAATATCTTGGTGGTACCTCATCATGCATATATATTTCATGTACAGAGAATTACTAAAACGAGGTGTAACAAAATGATAATTCATATGAAAACTTCACCAGAGTTGATGAATATGTATAGACTAGAAATTACTTCAGACAACATGAAAGCATAAGCTATAGGATCCAAAGTAACGGGCACTTGAGTTTAATAGCTCAAACTGCTCATAGAAATGTTCTGTTTTCCTAGTCAGTATGATTCTTGGAGGTAACCAATCATTATACACTTCATGTAAAGATAATAATTAATAATATTAGAAACCAGTGAGATGCATAACTGATTTAGCACATATATTGAGACTTGGCAAAGAAAGGTTAAGATGCATTGACAAGAAAATACAATATGACATAATTACTTGTAGGATTCAAAGTATTGGCCCTTGAATTTAATTGCTCAAACTGCTTATAATAATGCTCTTTGCTCCTAGCATCTGCTTATAAAAATGATCACTGAAACACAGAGGATCAAGCAAGTGCTCAAGAGATATGGAAGCAACATCATATTCTCCAACGGGATGAGGGATCCTTGGAGTAGAGGAGGGTAACCAATTACACCCCCCCCCCCTCCCTTTTTTGTTGAGGTTTCTAAAACAAAGGGATCGTTGCTTCTGATGTTTGATGCTTTTCTTCAATGTGAATGCAGAGTACTTGAGAACATATCACCTAGCATCATAGCCCTTGTCACAGAAAAAGGCAAGTGTGAAATAAGTACCCGAAACTTTTTATTTTTAATTTTTTATTCATTTCTTCTGACTGAAAGATTTTGTGCCAAGAAATGAAATTTTGGTTCAAACTTTTGGATCTATGTTTTAATTGGATTATCAGAGTCCAAATCAAGCCCTCCAACAGTTTTAGTAGATCTCTAGACACATTAAGCAATCCATCAACTTGTTTATTTACAAAGATCTCTTCGTCTTTCAGGGGCTCACCATTTGGACTTCAGATCTGCCACAAAAGAAGATCCAAAATGGCTTGTGGAACAAAGGAAAAGGGAAATTGAGATCATCCGGAGCTGGATAGATCAATATGATACAGACCTCAAGGAGTCGTCACTGATGTGAGGAAGCTCATGATTCTAGTAAAAGATCATATAGTTCAATAAATAAAGTAACACAGGTTCCTCTACTCTTCAAAGATTATGAAGTTGTTCAGATTCTGTCAGAAAATTTGTACTTTATAACAGGGACAATTTGTACTTTATAACAGGGACTAGAGAGAGAGAGAGAGAGAGAGAGAGAGAGAAGAGAGAAATGTTATGCAGGTTCTATTTTATGATTCCATCAGTCTGGTTTTGGAAGTTTCTTACACAGAAAAGTGCCACAATATATCTGAATGTCTTATAAGAATAACGACTGATCACAAGCTTTTAACGCTATTTAGAGATTCAACGGAGTAGACAAATTAAAACAACAAAGAGACTCGCTGGACTGTAAACTGAAATCATGTTATCTTTTAGGTGTTTTTGCAAGATAAATGGAAAATAAGCCAACATGATTTCAGGATGCATAAACTAATTGTCAGTTAAGCAACATTAATCAAATATAATGTAACAGCAAGTAGGATTCAATATGGTTTTTTTCCTTTTTTTTCTTTATTTATTTTATTGTTTTTACTTTTTTGGTTGGATAAGTCGGATAATTTCCGAAAGTTCCTCTTCATGGATTGGTTGCAATCTCCAACTTGCCACCATCCCTATCAGAAGCAGGTACTCACCATCTCTCCAGGTTCCTCTTATGATTGCAGCGAGATTTTTTAAACAAATCTCTTCCCTTTATGCTTTGGTACATGTAATAGTTTGTTTTAAGCCCTTTGATTTGGAGTTGAAGTATATATGTTTAAATCTAGATGGATCAAGCATGACTTTCCTATATGATTACCAGCCTACATGGACAAATTGAGTTAATATATCTGCCAGGTTTAATCCAGATTAAACAGACTCTACAACATTTGGACGAACTCATAAAGAACAGTTCATATACAATTTGGATGATAAAAGGAAGAACAAGAAAAGGGAAAAAATCCAAAGAAGAATAAGCAGACCACAGAAAGAAGCTGATCCTCACCTACCCTCCAACACACAAGTTGCAAGTACAATTTAATTAAGCTCATAACTAGTATACTCTTTACCTCTCTTCCTTGCTTTGCATTAGCCAAGTGCAAACAAGGATCCATAAGATCCAAAGAAATAAACAAAATGCTACCAAAGATGATACATGGGATCTTGATATATGGGATCTTTTTTCCATTCCATCATCTTATGTGCGCTTCTCACTGCCTCTCATTCTTGAGTCAAGGACATGGCCCTTGCTTCATGGCTTCCTTCTCTACTCTTCTTGCTAACCATAGTTTCTGCAAATTCAGTGTTCTCCTTGCCTACCTTCCTCCCACGATCAACTCAGCAATCGCTCACCAAATTTTCCACCCAAACAACAAAAGGCTCAAAGCTTCCTTACACCACCCACTTATTCCCTCAACAACTAGACCATTTCACCTTCCAGCCACAGGCTTACAATGTCTCCAATCAAAAGTACCTCATCAACTCCACATACTGGGACCAAGGCCCCACCCGCACTGCACCCATCTTTGTCTGCAATGGCAATGAAGGTGATATAGAGTGGTTACCAGCATACACCGGATTCATGATGAACATTGCACCAAAATTTCGAGCACTCCTCGTCTTCATCGAGGTACTACATCTCATATAACTATCAAGTTAGCATGAGCTAACTCTACTAATTAATCTTGCATGCTTTTGTGATCTTTTAGCATAGGTATTATGGGGAGTCATTGCCATTTGGTAAGGCATCCCACAAGTTAGCATAGACGTTAGGCTATCTAAGCTCGACACATGCCCTGGCAGACTATGCAGTACTAGTAAGGAGCTTGAAGCGAATCTTGTCAGCAGTTCAAATATGAGAGCTTGCTAAGCATACCTGAAATTAGCAACATATCAGCATGTAGCTACTAAATTAAAGACTCCTTTTAGCAATTAAATTCAAATCATAATCATAAATTAACGCCCAACTTGGCTCTGATACCATTATTAAATCTTATGTAATTTACTAATCATAGCATATGATTCATGATACAATAATTATACAAAACACTCATTACATATCTTAGCAAGGGATAAGATGAAGATGAACTAGGACTGAATTTGGAATCCTTCTCTATCCTGACCTTTTGCTTTTGATGGGAAAATGAATGCATTTGGGTAGAGAGAGGGACTTTCCATATAAATAATTACTAACGTATCTTTTTGTTAGTCAGTTATATCCTTCTCATCATGGAGATAATACCTACAATGGGATATCCACTTTATGTTAAATGGGTTAACCAATAACCCACGGAATCTTATTTTTAATTAAAATCCAGACAGCTTAAACATCTCCATATTAGCCAACTAGACTTGAACCGGCTTTTGAACTACAGTATGTGTGAAGCAGATCAAGAAATCTAACAGAAGCATCCCTAGTTGTGGTCTTTGGTGGCTCTTATGGAGGAAGAAAGTTTTTTTCGCTAAGTAATGAGTCTTAAAGTTGTGCTTGGTCCCTTTTGTGTGAGTTGAGGGTCAAATTCTCTAATATTATTAACAAAACATAACTTTATCTGGTGCATTAATCAAATTTGCATTTCTTTAAGATCATGACATTCTGCTTTTTCTTTTCTGTTAGCGTATAATTGGTATCAACTCTTATGCGCATGGTGTGGAATCACCAAATTGAACACCTTCCACCTTTTTCTTTTTACCAAGAAATGAATCTGAATTAATATAGTTTAGTTTATCATTGTCTTACATACCCTTATAGTCTTCTCTGTCCCTAGTGTTGATTGCATGGTTTAGGCTGAAATATCCCCACATAGCAATTGGGGCCTCGGAATCATCAACACCTATCTTACAATTTGAAATCATAACTCCATAGACTAGCTATATTATGCAGTGTCTCAAGACTACAAGGTTAGTGATGTGAGATGGAGGGTGATTTAGGGTTTGTAGTGTGGATTTTGTGGAATTGGAAAAGAACAGTGGAATTGAAAAAAAAAAAAAAGGAATGATCATCGATCGCATCTCAGATCTCGGATTCACCTCCAGATTCGATTCATTCAATGAGATTAAACCAAACAACAAGTTTTCACAAGAGAACCAAATTTTTTAATGAATTCATCATCATTTTTGAAATTCATTACTATAGCTTACAAAACGTGCACTACACGTGCATTTATTGATAAACTCAAATCTACTCAAATCCAATTCAAATAACTCCTAAATCTCAATCAAATCTACTAAAATTTAAATTTAAATAAAATCCTAAATCTGGATTGTTTGATTCCATATCATTCTCCCCAGCTTGTAAACATTCATCTCTGATGAATGTAATAATAGATAGAAGGTAAGCACAATCAGGTCGAATCACATCACGAATTCTCAATCAGGTCAAGGTGATGATCAGGAAATCATCATTGATGCATCATAGCTGAACCAAGATAATGGAGGTGGAACTGGCTTTCGTGACAAACCGGCTGCAGTTGATGATAGCTCGAACAAAATACATGCAATATAACCATGCATTCAGTTCCATTAAAAACTAACTCACATACCAAGGTATCAATCTCTTGTGAAACTGTCTCATGTAAAAGATTTGCAATTGGTCATACACATCAGATAATCTCAAGATAATGAGGTCCTCATAGTTGTCAAATATGGTACTAACTCCATGGTAGGCCTTACTGAAAGATCAAAGGTCTCAATAAAAGGCTCTTCAACTTCTGTGAGCCGTGAGGACATCTCTTCTTATAGTGGTGCCAACTCAGCAACAATTCCTGTCCCTGGCTCCTCAAGAATGTCAGGCTCGATAAGGGCTAAAAGTTTTGAATCTGTGTCATCTTTGCAGTTTGACTTACTACAAGTCTTTCTAGGGCCTCCCCAAGCTCAGTGATTGATTAGCTCTCGGGCTCAGACTCGGGCTCTTGCTCAACATTGGGCCCTTTGAAATCTGCCTCATATGCGTAAAGAAAACGTGGAGCATACCGAGTATGAAGAAACTTTACAATTGAGACCTACATTGACAGAACTTGTATTTATCCTTTACCAAATGATATGGCTTTTTCACCAAATTCAGGCATAATAGCATTTTTGCTCAGATGTTAGAGTGAAATAACTGAAGAAAGATTTAAGATTGCTTTCCAGGCTTCGTAACTATAAAGGTCATAAGAACACCAAAAAATCTGGACATCAACATACATATCATTCAGCACTTGCTTTGGATCACCCTTAGTACAGATATATCGGCCACAAAGTAAAAGCTCATGATGAAAATTCAGTATATAAGTTCAAAATTTACCCAAGAATCTCAACGGCATAAACAGGACTCAAATCTGGATGAAAATATGGCCTGAAGCGCTAATCTTCTATAATGTGAACAGTATTGGTGCCAAACACGAGCTTGTGGAGGTCAGATCTGCTATCCAACTGGTATGAAATCTTTCCAGTGGTTACAAGACTCAGTCACGCATCCAACTCTTCAGACAGAATTTGAATCGGACTCTGAGCGGGCTTGAAATGGACTTCAGAAAGTCTGTTGCTCTGCACTGTTGACTGAGTTGGCCCAGTCGAGTCAACTCGGCCGAGTTGACTCAGTGGGTTAACTCACTGATCAGTTGGGCTAACTCAGTTTACGGGCTCGATGAGTCAGGCCCGGTCTGGTTCAAATGAACAGGGTTAGCTGATCAGCGGATCAGGTTCGGGTCAAGTGGCAGGCCCCGACCCGATAAACTTAAACCAACTGAAAGTGGATCGGGTTCGAATGGGATTTGAAACCCGAAATCCACTTTCCTTCTCCTTACACCCAATGGTTGGGGTTCAGAATTGGCGGCGGCTAATGTGACACAGATTGGCAGCAGCGAGGCAGTCAAGGACGTCGGCGGTGGATCCGATGTCAGAGGAAGGCGCGATGGAGAGGTGGAGATCTGGCGAGGTTGGAGGAGGTGGGGACGACGATGGAGGAGGTCAGAGGAGTGGAGAGGATGGTCGGCGAGCTCCAGATCAAGCTGTTCTGGTGTCGGGTGGTCGAAGGAGTGTCAAAGGATAGTCGGCGAGCTCCAAATCAGGTGTTCTAGCATCGGATGGTCGGATGAGGCTTCGTAGGGTGCCGGCGATCTCGTCGTGGTGCTAGAGATTCGTCGGCGGCACTGGAGGAGGAAGATCCCAGCGGTGAGAAAGACAGGATATCAGCAATCTCTAGTCCACGGTGGATGATGTCGACAGAGGTTAACGAAGGGTGGTGGCGCAGCGGCTGAAACCTTAGATGGGTTTAGGAGTCGGTTGCAGGAGGCGGCGGAGTGTTGGAGATGCGAGGGGGGAGACGAAGGTGGGGAAGATGAACAGTAGTGGGTTACTGTTCACAGAACAGTAATTTTTTCTGAATTTTTTTATTTTTTTTATCTCAGGAACCTGAGATTTTTTAAGAAATTCAACTCTCATGCCAAATTGATGTGGGACAGTGGGTGATTCAGGGTTTGTGGTGGGGTTTTATAGATTTGAGGAAGAAAAATGAAATTGGGGAAAAAGGGACATGATCATGGATCGCAACCTGGATCTCGGCTTCACCGTCAGATTCAATACAATCAAATGAGATTAAGCCAAACAACACAAGTTTTCTAAAGGGAAACAAAATTTTAATTAATTCATCATCATTTTCGAAATTTACTATATGGTTATATATAACTTACAAAATATGCATCATACATGCAATTATTGATAAACTCAAATCTACTCAAATCCCTTCAAATAACTCATAAATCTCAACCAAATCTGCTAAAATTTAAATAAAATCTTAAATCATGCTAAACCTGGACCGTTCGATTCCCCATCAATTAGACTCAAAAACCTGACCTAATGCAGCTTTCTTCAACTGTTCTGAGAACATTTTGCAAGTATGAGAATGTGTGCTGGCGTATTGATTGAAAATTGCATGATGAAAGCATTAACTGTTTTGAGGTAATGGGTCTGTTTGGTTGTCGTAATTGACCGTAATTCGTAAGTTGTAAATGAGTTACATGATATAAGCTTTATGGTGTTTGGTTAGTAATATAAAGTTGTAAGTGAAAAAGTGTATTGTGCTTTACGGTATTTGGTTGTCGTAATGTGTAAGTCGTAAGTGAAAAAATTGATCACAAAATTAACTATTTGGTGATTTAAAAAGTTTTAATATTGCAAATAAATATAAAAATGCTAAATATTAAAAAAATTAATATTAACATAAAAAAATAATATAAATTTGCATGACCACAAATTAACTGTAACTGGGTTGTAAGTGAGTGGCAATTGGGTTGCAAGTGAATGACAATTGGGTTGTGTAAGTCTTTTACGAATTACGGTCCAAACAAACACCGTAATTGTAACTGGGTTGTAAGTCACTTACGAATTACGGACTTTTACGCGAAACAAACGGCCCCACCCAATGAAGGAAAGCTGGAAGAGCTGGAGGCAGTTTCAGACCAGAGTGGGCTAAAGAAGCTCAGCAAGATCTTCAAAACTTGCAAGGACTACTTTAATTAATTATGCAATCTGTAACTATCAGTTTCTACCAAGGATCATTAAAGAGTCTAACATCAAAATGAATCAACCTTGGAGTTAGGCCCTTTTCCCAAAGGGGGATAAGACTGTATAAGCACTTCTATTCTTCTTATACCTGCCAAACACCCTAAATTTTATTTGGTATTAGTTTATGCCTCTTACACTGAAGAACCCTCTTATGCCCAAAAGTTTGGTCAAAAGCAAATGTCGAAGAAACTAAGAATCACTTATAACCAACTCTGTTTCCTCCTTTATTCCTAGAATTTCTCTAACCCCAAGATCACACCCAATCACTACCGGGTATAAAGTTTCATTGTTTCATTTGATGTTATCTCTTGGGGCAGAGTTATACCAAAAATTGGCTATAAACTCATTCAAGTTGCCAAACAAAGCCTCAGAATGCCTTTAAAAGGTTGCGCGGACATGAATACAAGTATCGGATATTATACGACACAGATACAGAGATATGTAAATTTTGTTTAAAAAAGCAATGATACAAATAATTTTTGGATACGGTGTTAAATAACATTATTTATATATTTATAGATGTAATTATACAATTTTATTATAATGGATTGTGAGGTCAATATCATGGTTCCACTAACTTATTCATTTATACCAAGTAAGTTGAATGAGAGACTGACGGTTTTAAGTTAACTCGTGAAATCTTGGATGACCATGATATATTTGTTATATTATACTATAATACAAATAATTTAAATAATCAATTTTTTGGTCTATATATTTATTCATTGTTGTCCTTTTATCACTAAGGGTTGTATAGCTTGGTCGTAAATGCTGAGAATTGAGGATAGCATAACAAAGATCGAATCTCTGCTTATAAGGTTTTGAAAAGCTTAATAAAAAAACTACTTCCAATGAAGCGAGTCGTGAGCTGAGTTTGTGGGCCATTGCAACCTCTTGATAGCCACACTTAGGACTTAGCACAGAGCCATTGCAGTCCAAACTCAAATTTTCTTTCCGAAAATTATAACCGCTAGGAAAGTTATTTTAAGTAAAATATCAATGCTACTTCTAACAGTCAAATCAGTTCCAATACTAATATTCGAATGGATGCATTACTAGTTACAAAAGTCAGGAAACTGGCTTTTCAGAAACAGACCTTATTCTTTCTCTTTGGGTACTAAAGGGATTAAGTTACTTTAGTCAATTCTCTATTTGCGTAAAACATATAGTAATACAAGTAGTGGGCTATTGTATACCAGAAACAAGACACACTCTGTTACACTGGAGGGGGAGCGATATTGCTTTAAAAATAGTGTAAAACGTGCATGAACCCATTATCTTGTTAATTTCTGTCATTGATCTCTGATTTTACTCCAAATGTGTCTAGTTAGAATCTTATTATTTTTTAAACCTGAAACTTGTTGGATTCATACAGAAATATCCAACAAATATACACAAATACAGTATCAGATGCATATTCGAGATACATGACTTTTGGTGCCTCAGAAGTTTTATGTATGCGTCAATAGGAAAGTTAATAGTTGCACTGCTCTATTAAGAAGTAATCATGCTTTTAACATTGAAATATCTGTTGATTACTGAGATTCTACCAAGATTGTCATCTTCTCTCTCTCTCTTTTTTTTTTTTCACTTTTCTTTTCTTTTCTTTTCTTTTCTTTTCTTTTCTTTTCTTTTTTTCTTTCTTTTCTCTTTTTGAAAGAGTAAAAATGGGAACCCCACCCAATCCAATTACTAGAGGAAGAAATTCTACAATTCATTCCTTAAACTTGTGATAATTCTCATCACATTGTCTACCTTCTCAACTTGCTCCCAAAAAGCTTGTCAATTACTATATTCATATATTGTAATTATTCATATAAATTAATCTTTAGATATCTATAGACCCATGCAAAGTTGTGCTTAAATTCTTTAAAACACACTCTATTCCTTTTCTTCACGAATTTGTTTGTTACTTTTGAATTTTATTGCCTAATCCAAGGTGTCTTACAAATTACAGGAGTCTTAGCTCGGCAGAATATGTTGAAGATTGGTTATGGACAGCATTTGTATATATACAATGGTGGATTACCCATCCCCAGCAAATTTCCTGATGCCTTTGCCAGCATACCCAATCAGAGAGGTATTTAAATAAAGTTTGTATTTTTTATTCAAATAGCCAACCCATGTGTCAATACATACATCACAAGCAAAAATCATCAACATGAGCAGCATGCTATTTATAATTATTCTTAATTTTTTAAATGATAAAACCCAAAATCACATTTTTAAACCCAAGAATTGTGTGAACGCATAGAGAAAAATGTATTAGAAACAAGCTTATTTAGATTTTTGCTTCATGTGTTTTTATTACTAACATGTTGCAACTACTTGTTGTGAAGATGTGCAGGATTATTGATGGTTTTCCAAAAGGCAGTGACAAGCTTATTAAAGTATTTTCAGCTGCAAGTTTGTATTATAACTACTCTAGTACTCACCCATGCTTTGACCTAGAAAATGCAAGTGATGCCCATGAGATGGATGGTTGGGGTTGGCAGGTAAGTTTCTTCTCCAAATTTATTGGCACTAGGGTTAATCCACAGGTAAAACTCGTGAATTACTTCGAAGTGTGAGATTTCGGATGCTTTTACTTTAGGCATGCACTGAGATGATCATGCCAATGACAATCTCTAATGAAAGCATGTTCCCTCCATCAATGTTTGATTATAAGCTCGTGGAGATGGGTGCATGGAGGAGTATGGAATACGACCCAGACCCCATTGGATCACAACATAGTATGGCAGTTATGTGAGGGATATACTCTACTTTACTAATCCTTGCTTGTGTATCAAACAGTTATCTGAGATTTCATCTTAAGGTGCAAAGTGATACAATGAGTGATACAGAATTTTCATGACTACTTGTACTGATACGCATACCCTGGGTATGAAGACCCGGTTGACATGGAACACTGTCAACCATAGATAAACCCCGGGCGGTGAGGTTTTTTTTGCGGTGGCGGGGGGGGGGGGGGGGGGGGGGGGGGGGGGGGGGGGGGGGGGGGGGGGGGGGGGGGTGGGTTTGGGGGGTGTTGTTCCCTCCTTTTTTCAATTTCCCTCCAGCCAATCAGATTACAGGTCTGATTTTATTCAATTTACATAGAAAATTAGACAAAATTCATACTCTATACTGACTAATGGAATCATGAAACAGAGAATCAAACAAGTGCTTACGAGATTTGAAAGCAACATCATCTTCTCCAGTGGAGTGAGAGATCCTTGGAGTAGCGGAGGATAATTTCAATAATGATTTCTAATATGCCTTCCATTCCCTATTATGTATGCACCTAAACAAGGGTTTACTTTGTGGGTGGCTGATGTCGTTTGTAAACTCGAAGGCAGAGCACTAAATAATATTTACTCCAGCATCCTAGCCTCATCACAGAAAAAAGTAACCATAGAGTATTATTATTACTGCTACTAACATTATTCCTGTGAAATTATGCAATACAAATGTTTAAAGATGATAATTTTTATGAACTAGAATTCGTTTCGTACCTTTTATTTATATAGTTTTATTTGTCTTTCAGGGCGCACCACGTGGACTTCAGATCCGCCACAAAGGAAGATCCAGTGTGGCTTACAGAACAAAGGAAACAAGAAGTGCAAATCATCCAAAGCTGGATCGGTCAATACTATGCAGACTTCAAGGAATCAAATTAATTTGACAAAGCACTTATAATCTAGTATGGATAAAGTAGCATGCAAATATTTGACTCTGTTAAGAAAATGTATGATGTGCTTTAAAGGAACTTAGAAGGACATAAAAGCATAATCCATTCTATCTTGTAATAATTACATGCATCCACTTTTCTGAAACTTACATTGTTGCTGCCCACAAGGTGTTCGATGTATTGCACGAGAGAAGCAGAACTCTAACCATAGCCATTTCCTTGGCCCTGAATTTTGCTGCAGAAAATATAAATATCTACCATCAAATCAAAAAGGATTTGTTACCCAAGAACAATAATATGAGGAAGCTCTAATGTTCTAGTAAAAAAAAAAGTAGAGAAATATTTCGACTTTGTGAAGAAAATTTGTATCATTCAAAGGAACTTAGAAAGACGTCAAAACATAGATTCAATCTATCCTGTAATAGTTACATGCATCAAACTGTCGATGCCCACAAGATGTTTGATATATCCCCAAGAGAAGCAGACCTCAACGCAGCCATCTCCCTAGCCCCGTGAAAATGCAAACAGAATCACAATGTGACAAACTTTCAAGTTGTTTGCAGAAAATATAAATATTTATCATCAAATCAAAAAACCTGAAGACCTAATGGTTCCTCGACTGTAACCAATTGCAGCCCCAGGTCACTTTTCAGGTGGCATACGAGACTCTCAACCACCCCCTCCTCCTCTCCTGTCTCTATTTGTATACATAGAAATTGTGGGACCAAAAAAAAAAAAAAAAAACGCGGCAAGTGAGGGAAGTGGGCCCCACTCACTCTCTCTTAAAAAAAGAAAGAAAATAGAGTGGGAAGCGAGTGCTTGCTCTATCTTTAGTCAACTCTCTCTTCTCTCTCTCAACAAGATCATGAAGGGATCTCAGATCTAATTCTAATTTCATCTTCTTCCTCCTCTTCCTCTTTCTCAGAACCTTCGCTGTCTCTGCTCGTTGCTATTCTTAGTACGTTGTATTACTAACAAACAACCAACTAGTATACTACGTTCGTGTATATATAAGAGAGGAGAGAGAGATGGAGATAAACAGGAGGGGAGAGAAAAGAGCAGCAGAAGATGAAGAACCTGAGGATACATCCAAGAGGCCCAAGGCGCCGGCTCTCGCGAGGTCTGCTATCTTCTCTGCCCTTCCATTTTGCCACAAGACTGGTTATTTAGATTAATTGGTTTGAATTATTTTTGGGTGAATTTGATGTACGCAGTGTGATAGTGGAAGCATTGAAGGTGGACAGCCTGCAGAGGCTCTGCTCCTCTCTTGAGCCGCTCCTGCGCAGAATTGTAGTCACCAATATGAAAATTGGGTCAATTAGGATTCTTCTTCTTTGGGCAGTAAATAATATTAGGTTGTGAACTTTCACTTGAAAATCCAACAACTAGAAATTTTGAAACACAATAGAAACTCCAACAACTTTTATTGAACTCATCATTTAGGTAATCAGGCTATTTCCCACATTTTAACTGTATCCAGCACATTCCAACAACATGATTTTGGCAAGAGTTTTATCTTTGTATGAGAATTGCGCGGTCCCATTTCAATTGTCTCATTCACCAAATTATTTTCTTTTCCGTGGGCTGTAACATTTAATTATAAATTGGGATCATATGTGATTTGAGTTTCCTGTATCAAATTAATTGTTGAAATTGTAGTTTAAATTGCTAAGTAGCCACACTTTGGATTTCTTGCTTCATAACCACCGGAATTGAAGGGTTCGGCCAGAATTTGTTTACTAGTTCTTCCGGTTAAAACTTCAGCACTAGGTTTAACTTTGTAGTGAAGGCAAGAACGCATTCAACTCTTATTCTAGGTTGTGGATTGAGAGAAGGCATAAAATCATTTGAGAAGCTGCAATTCAGTTGATGACGTCTTTGATGAGATGCTTGTCAAAGATTGGTTGGGGGGGAGATCAAGGAAATTAGAGTTTTTAAACTCTATGTTAGAACTTCAGTTGACCGCACGGTCAACCGACATGCACAGAGAGGAGAAACCCCATTTAGCAGTCAATCGCTCAGTTAACTGGTCCTACTTTGCAAGAGTTGAGAATTTGGATCGGTCGACCGACCGGTTGACCGATAATACAAGTAAGTTCTGAAGTTTGCACGGTGGACCAGGTGGTCGACCGCATACTTAGAGCGGTCGACTGGCCGGTCGACCAAATGTCAGGTCACAGCTGATTCTGGATCTGAAGTGGAGCTAATTTGAGGGTTTCTCCTTCTGTTTATAAATAGAGGAATGAACTCATTTCTAGGATTATGAGAGAAAAGTAAGTTCTTGAGGGAACCAATTGTAAATTTTCTTATAATCTTATGTAAATCATAAATTTATCTCTCTCTTCTGTCCCGGAGATATAGGCATCTCGTGAACCTCATAAATTTTTGTCTCCCTCTCTTGTGTATGTGTGTTTGTAGATCTAGAGTTTGTTCTTTGGCTGGTTCTCGGTTCAACATGAAGTTAATAAAGCAAAGGTGTGAATTTTTTTTTTTAACAAGATATGGAATGGTTTGGTAGTCTTTATTAAAATTTAAGGTGTATAAAGTGACTCATAAATATTGGGCTAGTCTTCATTTTCTTGTACTTAAAGCAGTTGATATGTTAAATGGTTTGCTCTATCAGCTAAATTAGTTGAAGGCTTCGGAGATGCATATTTATGTTGAAGTCCAAAGGTTGTTTATGTACCATCAATCAAGTCGTTGCACCTGTCCATATAATTCCTGTAAAAAAAAAAAGGAAAAGAAAATATTTGTATGCAGTGTTGATAGATAATACAAATGCACGCATATCTTCAATGAGATTCTATGTGCATAAAATTGGATTTTGGGGTCTCTCTTTCTACCTTTATCTTTATCTTGTTGCATTGACATGTCACATGGGAAAAAAACAGGTCAGTGAAGAAGTGGAGCGTGCTTTGACGAAGTTAGGCCAACCCAAGCTGACAGGAAGGTGTGATATTACTATGCCTTAAGATTAAAATGCATTTCTTTCACAACAAACCATTTTTGTGTCATTAAATGCATAATGTGCAATAAACTTATACTCCCTTTAGAGAAATTAGGTGGATATGCTAAATTTTTGTAGCAAAGATACACTAAAACACCGTATATGATGCATCGAAACAGCTTATTGTTTCTCTCAAGGGTTAAACACTGTCATACCTTCGGGTTTCTCTATCTATTTCTGTACCTTGCAATAATGTACCTTTCTCTAGCAATGTCAATAGCGTTCCTCATGTTCGCCTTGCTTTCATTTCTTTTTATGCTTATTTCACATTCCAACACAATAAGGGCAATATGATAGTTGGCAAATTATCATCCTTGATGTGCAAGAGGTTCTTGATTCAATTCCGGGCTGGGGCACGATGATTTCAGTAAATTTCAAATGAAACGGGTAGACCCGGGATGGCCTAATTTAAATTAAAACAGCAAAGTTTACAGGATTGCAAAGGTTATTCTCGGTAATGCAAATTGTTTCCTCAAAAAATTGTGTCATTTATCTGCTATGATCACAGGGGAAGATTGATACTTGTACACATTGTTTAGAACAGAAGCACTTTCTATTCAAACATCGCTACTATTTGCAGGTCGTCTCCCCAGAGAATAGAAGGAGGAAGGAGGCTGCAGCTTCATTTCAGATCAAGGCTACCACCACATCTCTTCACTGGAGCAAAGGTAGAAGGGGAGCAGGGCACAGCAATCCACGTCGTTCTGTTTGATGCACTTACTGGTGAAGTTGTTCATTCAGGACACGAATCAGTGGCCAGACTGAGTGTCGTGGTGTTGGAAGGCGATTTCAACGATGAAGCTGATAATGATTGGACTCAAGAACACTTTGAGAGCTTTGAAGTTAAGGAGCGCGAAGGGAAAAGGCCACTTCTGACCGGTGACTTACAGGTTACTCTCAAAGAAGGTTTGGTACTCTCGGTGAGCTGACTTTCACCGATAACTCTAGCTGGATACGGAGCAGGAAGTTTAGACTTGGTGTGAAACTTGCTGATGGATTCTGCAATGAGATTCGCATACGTTGAGGCCAAAACGGAAGCATTTGCTGTAAGGATCACAGAGGAGAACGTATGTCGTTGTGTTCGTTTTTTGTTTTCTTCGCCATTTCAGTTGATTCAGGACCAAGTGTCATTTTTGTAGTGTACAAGAAGCACTACCCACCTGCATTACATGATGAAGTGTGGAGATTGGATCGAATAGCGAAGGATGGAGCACTGCACAAGAAGCTGGTCACCGCGAAGATTGTGACTGTCGAAGATTTTCTTCGTCTTCTCGTCAGGATCAGCAGAAACTGCGAAGTGTGAGGACTAACACTCTTTCTTCTTCCTCGGACCAATTTTACTGTGTTTCAGACAACCACGCCATTCTAATCTCTTATGAACGATGTAGATCTCGGAAGTGGGATGTCGAATAGAATGTGGGAGAACACGGTGGAGCACGCCAAGACCTGTGTTCTCAGCGGTATGCTCTACGTGTACTACTCCGATGATACTCGGAGCACTGGAGCCGTATTCAATCATATTTATGAGCTTCGTGGAATTATTTCAAACGGGCAGTTCTTATCTGTTGAATCAATCTCTAATGAGCAGAAGGTAAATTCGCCTTCATGTAAACATTTCTACTGTTTCTATGTTCATCGCTGTAAAAGTTACTCGGTATTATTTACCGCAGATTTCAGTTGATGTGCTAGTGAAGAGAGCGTACGACAATTGGAACCATGTTGTGGAGTACGATGGTCAGGCATTGCTGAACTCGATGAACGGGAGGCAAAAACCGCAACCTCTTCCACCACCAATGGGGGCAGACCTCAACTCTTCTGGCGACCAGTACTTGGTGCCTTCAACACACACTGAGAGCTACTATTCGTCTGAAAACAGATCACAGTCAGCCGAGCTCGCACTGGGGACTGGCCACACACTCGCGATGACAGGAGATTCGAAGATTACTTCTCTGAGGAAGAGATTCGGATGAGGAGTTCGGAGATTCTGCAGCACGATGACATGCAGCTATGTTGAGGTCTTTTACTTCAGGCGACGCTGCTTGCTTCTCGTATGCTGTCTCTCCCTTCGAACCTCAGGGTGAGTATGGCATCGGGCAGGAGAGGAGCCGAGGCAGCACGAAGGCTGTGGTAAGCGGCTCAAGCTGAAAGCAGCATTCAGATGGGGAATTTTTGTCAGGAGAGGTCCGCAGAGCGAAGAGCTCAGCTTGTGGAGTTGGACTGAGAACAAGAACTGCAACAATCAAGAACTGCAAGCAATCCCTGTACATTATATTGATGCGAATCATGCGAGAAGATGGGAAGAGATTGATGTTTCTTTAAGTTGGTCTTCACACGAGATGCGAAAATAACGTACAAATTTGATTCCTATGATTATAGAATATGCTTGATGATTTACATTCACATTACAAGTTCCCTGTGAGTACAAAATATGCTCAACTGATCGTTGTTCCTATCTCTTATGAGCTCTTGACTCTATATTGGATTGAGTACTAAGTATCGCAAGTTAGCAAAACAGCAAAAAAGGTACAAATCAGATGCATAAATATAAG
>JAVJIF010021395.1:0-95728 GCA_038442645.1 Agave tequilana
TTGGTGATCATAACACTTTAATCACCTAAGACACTCTCACAACAAATATCCCTATAGGATTGATATAGCAATGAAAGCTCAAGTGTGTGAGAAAACTAGGATTGATTTGGTGGTAAAAAAACTCAAGAAATCTCTTTTACAAAACACTGTTGAAAAACTCTTCTTTGATATGGAAGTATTTGGCTCTAAAATAAGTGGAGATAAACACTTAGAAGTGTAGGAAAAACTATCTTGAAAACCTACATAAAATCTTGTAGAAAACAGTCCAAGGGAACCCCAATATATAGGTTCCCAAAATATGGCCGTTGGAGGTCAACTCAGCAGGAAATCCTGCTGTCGTTTGACTGCCCGATCGACCGGCCAACGGTCAGATTTCAGGTCGTAGTGCCACCGATCGACCGGTCGATCGACCGAGGCCTGGATGCAGAGAGCAGAAGCTCTCTACCAGTTGACTACCCGGTCAACCGAGGTCAGATCCAGAGAGCAGAACTCCCTGGCGGTCGACTTGGTCAGTCGACCGGCCCCTCCAGCTAAACAAGGCCGTGCACGTTTGTGCACGTCGGTCGACTGCCCGGTCGACCGACCTCTGCTGGCTCGGTCGACCGTGCGGTTGACCGACAGAAGGCCAGAATACAAGTTTTAAGGATTTAAAACTTGGTCTTTTTCCTTCAATAAAATCCCATAAATTCTATAAAAATAAGTTCATTGATATACTTTGAAATACATACATGTTTGATTAAAATCAAAACATATTACAAACATTTTGAACTATTTTTGTAATATAGAAGTTTTGACTTAAACAAAAACCTGTATTTTTAAAAAACGATTTTTCTAAAACTTTTTCAAATACAAAAACAAGATATTCTAAATATTTTTGAAGCTTAGTGTGTATGGATATGATCCACTACACATATATGATGAAATATCTATGTTTTTGACAATAAGCTCTAAAATAAGTTTTGATAAAACACATGTATTTTTTGAATCTTAAAATCCAAATTAGTATTTTCTAAAACGAAAACTCTTTTATGAAAACACATCTAAATCTTGTGCGTGAGTGTATATGAAACTTGAGCAATCCACCAATTAATCTATCATTTATATTTTATCTAAAAATAAAATCTTAACACTTACAAACATGACACAAGTATTCTTGGAAATCTTCTCTTGAAGGTGTTCTTCTCCTTCGTGAATTGGTCCAAACCTTGATCCAATGAGCTAGACTCCTCTTGAATACTTGATGCAATCTTGATGCGCGAGCTCTTAAATCAACACGTGTTAGCTCCAAAACTTGACTTCAAATCCTTTATTGAAGCTAAACACCAACTAAGATCATGATCAAATATCTGATACTAATTAAACACAAGATCATTAGTACTATAAGTATATGAGTTAATCATCATCAAACTAGAGTGATGGGCCTTCGGGCCAACACCCTACCTCCCTCTCGCATCTCCGGTTCTCATTACCATCGTCATCTTCCCCATGGACCAAAGAATATTCGTCCCCTCCCTGACCAACAAGTTGAATAACAACCTCAAAATCTCCCCTGGAAATGTCACACGGGTCGTCTTAGATCAAAGTTCAGTAGACCCAGAAACCCACCAAAGAAGAGCACACATCAAAGAGAACCTTGCTACGGTCTGGAATCTCAAAGGCGATAAGAAAATCACAATTCCATCAGATTGGAAGCAGACAAAATTCTGAAGAGCGAGCGATGATTGCTTGAGAGTTATCTAATTGTTATGGAAAGATGTAGGCCTTGCACCCTGCCGAAGAGCTACAAGTTCAAGTATTGCGAGTTTCGCGTTCAGATTCATAACGTACCCTGGGACATGCTCAAAGAAGGACTCATTTCTTGAGTTGCGAAGGAACTCAGACATATTTCTGTCCCAATATCAACCCGAAATTGAAAATTGGACGAATTTCGCCCACATCAGAGTAAGGGTCTGTTTGGTTATCGTAACTGGTCGTGATTCGTAAGTAATAATTGGTAAAGTCATTTACAATTATAATGAATTACATGCATGTAAGTTTTAAGGTGTTTGGTTGGTAATATAAAGTTATAAGTGAAAAAGTGTATTGTATTTTACGGTGCTTGGTTGTTGTAGTGTGTAAGTCGTAAGTGAAAAGTTGATCACAAAATTATTATTTTGTGATTTAAAAAGTTTTAATATTGCAAATAAATATTAAAAATGCTAAATATTAAGAAATTTTAATATTAATATAAAAAATAATACAAATTTATATGATCACAAAATTAACTATAACTAGGCTGTAAGTGAGTGGTAATTGGGTTGCAAGTGAGTGGCAGTTGAGTTGCGTAAGTCTTTTACGAATTACGGTCCAACGAACGCCGTAGTTGTAACTGAGTTGTAAATTATTTACGAATTACGGCCTTTTACGCGAAACAAACAGCCCCGAAGTCGCAGCGAAGAAAACAAAGGTCCCCACCTGGGATGAGCATGATGTCACAAACCCTTTTGCATGGAAGAAGCGTCAGCGGATGCTGCAATGCAGGCCTGTCCGAAGCCATGAGGCTCATGGGTTGGAATTGCTGGGGTATAGAAGTGATCCGACAATCCATGATTTAGAATCTCTCCCCTGCTCCAACTCACCCCATCATCGCCTTCCTCTGCTCATCCAATACCATCAAGACCTCAACATCGCCAATCACTATCATCGTTCATGCTACCGATCTTTCAAGAGGACTATGTTTGTTATGGGACAACATTCACTATATCCAAGTCACCAAATCATCCCCAACTATGTAGTGGCAAAAATTCAGCTTGCTCTGGGACCACCAATTTGGAATCTCGTCTGCGTGTATGAAGAGCCTGCTCACCAAAGGAGAAAAGAATTCTAGGAATCTTTTACTAGTATTATCTCTACCCTTATCCTTTTGATTGAAGCGAACCTGTGCACAGAAAATGTAAAGTTTAGAATTGAAGATAAAAGTGCAAGGTTGCTCAATTCTAGGGCTATAGCAAGTGGTTGTACGGGTCGTGATTCACAAGGAGATACTGCAATAGAGGCGTTAAGTAAGGCTTATTTTCTAAGTTACTAGATCTGGTTAAATAGTTCTTCTTTTTTTCTTTAAAAAAAAAAAAGAAAAGTGTTAGTAACAGAAGAGGAGGGGAGAAGAAGAAGAAGATGTTGTTAGTGTTTTGAAGTATATCTAAACTAAGATTAAAAAAAAAAAGAATAAAGAAAGAAGAAGTGTGTTTCTAACTTAAGAAATAAAGAAAGAAAGAACTAAAGAAATAGTTACTTACCTCTTCGGCGATTACTTACCTTGGATCCGTTGTAAAGATTTAGCTTAGCTTGAAGGCGATCACATCATGGCATATAGAATCTTCCCTAATCCAAACCGGTATAACAAAATAAAAATGCAAGCGGAAAGAAATACTAAACTATTACACGCTTTGAAATAGATATCCATCACCATAAGTCATCGTGGCACTAGCAAGAGCAAGGCAGATTCGAGGCTATAGGATTCATTTGGATTTACAAGTCATCCAGAGACAAGTAAAGAAAAAACAAGAAGAACAAAGAATGTAACTTTGATTGAAATAAAGTAATAATAAAAGAAGGAGAAAACTTATACAGGTGTCACTCTCAATACAACTTTCTTCTCTTTCTTTCACGAAACTTCTCTCTAATCTCAGTTACATAAAGAAAAATGAAAAATTATATTTACAGAAAAGAAAAACCTAAGTTAAACCTAAACAATAAGTCTATTCTAAACTCTTTGCTGAATGGTGCCCATTTGCCTTCTAAATGGCAGTATTTAGAGGAGAAATGAAGGGATAAGGAGCGTACGAAGATAGGGCGAGCAAACGCTCCCCTAGATCCAACTACTTAATCGCAAAAACGTAACTTTGGCCGCGTTTTTGCGGCCTGGATCTTGCTAGGTGGCTAGATTCAAATGCTCGTGTGTCTGAGATACTACGATATCTCCTTTTATCAATGATTTTTCTGTTTTGAGCTCTGAATTAGGCAAGATCATGTTGATTTTTTAGCTAATCAAATGGATCTTCAAAATTCAGTTTTAACTGAATTAGATCTGGAATTATCTTCTTTAATATACACTGTCTTCAAATAGAATTGCTTCTAAACTTCTGAATTTGAGTAGTCTTCATTAATTTGCTTGAGCTTTTAAATCTTTGAATTTAATTGGATAAACTAGTTCATTTCTCTTTTTTCTTCATTAATTACCGTGCACATCATTAGACATAAAAATCAATTAAATATCAGAGTTTTATTACATAATAAATGGGGATATGTGACACTAAATATGCAATGCACATGTACAATCTGTTGGCCCAAAGGCCCTTCACTCCAGTTTCACTCTAGTTTCATGATGATTAACTCATGCAGTTATAGTTTACTAATAATCTTGTGTTTATATAGTTTCAGTGATTGATCAAGATATTAGTAGGTGTTTAGCTTCAACAAAGGAGTTTGGAGCTTACACATGTAAATTTAAGAGCTCACGCGTCAAGATTGCATCTAGCACTCGGTTGGAGTCAAGCTCGTTGGATCGCGTTTGGATTGAGTTGGGCTTGGAGATAAGAAAACCGCGGTTTGTTTAGTTTAGTTTGTTTAGATCTTCTGTAAAGATTAAATAGTATTGATATGCTCAAGTTCACATACACACACAAGTTTAAAGTTTATTGGTTTTAGTTTTTGATTTAACCGGTTTTGGGTTTCAAGTCAAAAACATATATATATATATATATATATTATATTATATATATATATATATATATATATATATAGACTTGTATCCTTTCAAAAGGATTTGATCCCGGATCCTTCCCACTCAAAATCAACCCTCCAACGTTCGAATACAAGATCCACTCCGTTGAAGTTGATCTATACTATTTCAAGTATCTATAAACCAAAAATCAAGTGTTTTAAATACTTTTTGCCCATCCATCAAGCGACGCAAAATGGACGGCCGAAAGTAGTGAGTTGGTTAGATCTATGTCTTTAGACAAACAAATTCTCGATCCGGCCATTTCATTATGACCTAAACATTTAAAAACCCTTATAAACTAATTTTTGTTAGACTTCAAATGTTCTACACCGTTAAACTAACCAACTCACTATTTAGGCCGTCCGTTTTTCCCCTACTTGATGGATGGGCAAAAAGTATTTAAAACACTTGATTTTTGGTTTATAGATACTTGAAATAGTATAGATCAACTTCAATGGAGTGGATCTTGTATTCGAATGTTGGAGGGTTGAATTTGAGTGGGAAGGATCCGGGATCAAATCCTTTTGAAAGGATACAAGTCTATATATATATATATATATATATATATATATATATATATATATATATATTATATATATATCTTATACGTATATTGAATTCTATCCATATACAATATGCTTTAAAGTTGTTTCAATATCATGTTTTTGTATTTATACAAGTTTTAGAGAAAACGGTTTTCATTTCAAAAATTCAAGTTTTGAAAAATACCGATTTTGTGTTTAAGCCTAATTTCAATATCACAAAAATGGTTCAAATTATTATAATATGTATTGAATTTTAGTCACACATATTTGTATTTCAAAGATCTAATAAGAAATTATTTTTGTGGAATTTATGTGATTTTATGAGATTTAATTGAAATTAAAAAGATAAGTTTTTCAATCCTCAAATCTCAGCCTGTCTGCACTGGCGATCGACCGGACGGTCGACTGGCCCAGTGGTCGGTCGACCGGCACGGTCGACCGATATGCATGGGACGTGCACAAAGGCCAGCCCATTCGGCCAGTCGACCGCGCGGTCGACCGACTGAAAGCACCCCACTCTCGGTGGGGGCCGGTCGACCGGGCGGTCGACCGTTGGCTTTGGCCCGTTGACCGTTGGCTTTGGCTCGGTCGACCGGGCGGTCGACCGTTGGCTTTAGCCCGGTCGACCGGGCGGTCGACCGGGACACACAACGGTCATAAAAGTGACCGTTGGCCAGTCGACCGACAGCAGAAATTTTTGCTGTTCTTAGCCCACCGACTAGTTTTTGGAATGGGCTATAAATACCCATCCCTTTGGACTGTTTTGATCAACATTTCAAGAGCAAAAAGTTCAATCTTCTTAAGTGTTTTAGTTACAAGTTTTAAAAGAGTTTTTGGGTTAAAAAGGATTTATCTTTATTTGTTTTCAGGGGTTAGAAAAATCAAAGAAAAATAGAGTATTTGGGATATTGGTTTTGATCTTCATTTCTATCTTATTCTAGTTGTTTTCCCAAGTATTTTCTTTGTGTTTTGATTTCCAAATACCTTGATTTCTCACACTTGAGTCATCATATCTATCCTATCTATAGGATTTTATTTTTGATGAGAAAATTGGTTGTGGTTTGTTGACACCACCAAATGTTGTAATCCTCTTTACTTTGTGTTTGTGATATCCCTCTTGTGGAGGAGTTTGGTCTGGTTGGTATCCCTCTAAGCGTAGAGTGATTGTTGGAGTGTTGGCTTTGGCTTTGAGCCTTACCCTCTAGTGTGAAGTGATTATTGTTTTAGCTAAGTGTCCATCTCTCTAAGTGTAGAGGTGATTGTTGTTGTGCCTTACCTCTTGTGTATAGGTTGTGTTTGTTGGAGAGAGGAATCGTGTACTCCTAGTTTCTATTACCCAAATCCTCAGCGGAGGTTTCCTATGCGAGAAGTCATGTGTGGACGCTATAGTGGAAATCCTTCTGTGTGTAGGCGGGGACATAGAGCTGGGTGCTTGAACCTCAAAATATATCTTTGTGTTTGCGTTTGATCTACTATCTCTAACTCTCTCTCTCTCTTTCCTGGCATTATTTCATTTTGCTCATATCATTCATATATGCTTGGTTTGTTTGTGTGTACCCATACTTGTGTTGAACTAAGAGAGCTTTACGTAGCACCTCAACTCTTATTTAGAGGAATTTAGAGGAGATAGTCCAGAGCCTTCACCGGGAATTCGGCTACACTCTTTGGTTACACTAAGTGTGTTGCAATTTGTTTTTAATTTCGCATCATTTGTCATTAGATTAGCCATATACCTATTCACCCCCCCTCTAGGTGGACTTACAATTGGTATCAGAGCCTACGCTCCTGATATTAGGTCTAACCACCTAGGATTGAGATCTTGGTTAGCTAATCTAGCATTTGCATTTGCACACTTATTTGTTTACACACACACACACACTCATGGATTACCTTGCCCCTCCTATGTTTGATGTTTCTAACATCGATGTATGGAAGATTAGGATGAGTGCTTATTTGAAAGCCCTAGGATTGCATGTTTACCTTGCCGCTACCAAGAAATCTTATCTTGGTAATAACAAGCATATAGAGGCCAATGCACAAGCCTTAGATGCACTTAGACAAACATTAAGTAAAGAATATTTGTCTATAGTTTCTCATTGTGATTTCGCTTTTGCAGTGTGGAATACTTTGATCTCTCCCTCGCTTCAATCGACAAAATATGTGGAGGAGGAATCTAGTGGAGATGAATCCGAACAAGCTTGCTACATGGTCCAAGGGAATAACTCCCTTGAGGTAAATTCAAAATGTTGGCCCAGAGGCCTTCCACTCTAGTTTTGATGATGGTTAACTCATTAGTTATAGTTTACTAATAATCTTGTGATGCTTAGTTTCAGATATTAACTAAGATATTAGTAGGTGATTAGCTTCAACAAAGGTGTTTTGGAGCTTTCACATGGTGATTCAAGAGCCCGAGCGTCAAAGTTCATATCTAGCACTCGTTGGAGTCAAGCTCAGTGGATCACGTTTGGATCGAGTCGATTTGGAGACGGCGCTCTTCAAGAAGACTTCGGTACATTGTTTAGTTTATAGTTTAGATCCATTGTTAAAGATTAGATGGTGTGATATGCTCAAGTTCACAACACACACACACTTGTTTCTAGTTTTATGTTTATTGGTTTTCGGTTTTCGGTTTAACCGATCTTGGTTTTCATGAATAGATAGAATCAAAACAAGTTTACATGATTTAATGCATATTAGATTTGATCTATATACATGTATGCTTCATATACGTAGATAAACTTATTTTGATATGCCTATTCATGTATTTGGAGTTTTGTGTTTTAACAAAACTTATTTTTGGATTTTTGTCAAAATATTGATATATATCTTTATATGTATATTGGATTATATCCATATTGTAACACCCCGTTCCCGGAATACGTACTTAGTTGCGTATTCGTATTTTCTGATCGTATTTTTGATTTACTTCCTGTATTTGTTTTGTATTATGAATTATTCATATGATCGTTTTGTCTTGGATCTGGAATCATGAACTCGGAGTCAGCCCTAGTCTGAACCGGGGACTCGATCCTAGTAGATTTCTCAATTTGATCTTTTTGTTATTCCAAATTGACCGATTTCAGTTTTAAAACTGTTTTCCAATATTTTGGATTTTCTATGATTTTCTGAAATTTTCCTGATTTAAGTTGAAAATCTTCAAACCGGTGCCGACCAGTACCGCTGACCGATTCTCGGATTTTTAATTTACAAACGGAGTTGAATTTTAAGAAACGGCTTTCCAGTAACTTCTTAAAATCACCTTTTCTATCTAAATACTTTTTCTGAGAATTTTCTAAATTTATCAAAATTCTACTGGATTTGGTGTCGGCCAGTATCACTGGTTGATTCCAGGAATTTTAATTTACAATTGAATCAAATTTCTAGATTCCGCTTTCATATTACTTCTTAGAATTATATTTTCTTCCTTCAGGCATTTTCTGGGATTTTTCAGATTTTATCAAATCTGGCCGCCCGGTGTAGACCGGTATTGACGGTTGACCTTATGATTTTTATTTTGAAAATGAGATTAAATTCCTGAAAACCGATTTCACCAAAAATCATTTTATAATATTTATTATTTTTGAGAATTTTTGGGAAGCTTTTCAAGTTACTTTATTTTTGGGACTTTTCCGGAGTTTTCGGTGTTTTCCCAGATACCGGAATAATGTCCAGATATTTCCCACTTTTTTCTCTTTCCTCGCCAAACGCGAGCTTCACTCCTGGGATTTTGCATTTAATGCGGAGATCCTCTCCATGCTGCATTTAATGCACTGCCAATCAATCCCAATCAAGCCATTATGACTTTTGTCCTTTTGCTAAAACGCAGCTTTTGCTTCTTCCCTGGACGCGGCTTTAATTCCCGCGTTTGGCCCTTTTGGCCTAAACGCAGGCTTTCTTTTGGGCTGCATTTTGGAGAAGTGAAACGCAAGTTTCACTTTATCATGTGAATGTCAACAACAACATTATTATATTTATTTCCTTACCTTTATAAATACCCCACTCCTTCTCTCTCTTCCTTTCATTCTTTTTCCTCTCTTCTTCTTTTTGGTTTACAGAGAACAATGGCAGCAGCAAGGAGCCATCTTCTCCCTCCCATGGCCACCCATTTCTTCTCATTTCTCCACCATTTTCACCCCAAATCCCACCACCTCTTCCTCCTCCTTCTCCTCCTTCATTTCACCAACAACCAACAACCACAACACCACCTCCACCATCTTCTTCTTCCTCATTTCTCCACCATGAACCCATTAAGCTCCAAAGTTTCACCACCCTCTCCACCACCATATGCACCGCCTTAGCCACCACCAAGTATACCATCTTCACCTCCTCGGCGAGCTCTTTCATCCTAGCCGACTCGTCGCTCCCCGTAACACCGTTTGCAAAATCTCATTTTGACCGCTTGAACTAGACTTGCACCATCAACGTTCATCTCTTGTGAAGACCGGCCTCACCTTTTGGTTTGGGGCCGCGTTCTTCTCCGTTGGCGCGACGCAAAGGGCCGTACCCTCCTTTTGGATTGGGGCCGAACTTCCCTTTGCTGGACGCAGCAAGGATCATCTTGGGCGAGTGTTCTTCCTCACCAAGACTTGGTTAAACTTGTAATTGCATATCAAAGATCACAACCCTTAAAACTGTTTTCTGCTCGCTGTTTTTCAACATTAGTCGACTTGACCCCTTGACCAGTCGACTAACCCCTTGGAACGCAGCCTGGTTATTCTGGAACGCACCTTATTAGTCGACTAATCCTTTGTGCCAGTCGACTAACCTTTCCTGAACGCGTCCTTTCCCTGGAACGCTGCTACTCTTTCATCCCTTATTGACTAACTCTTTCTTGTGAGACGCGGACTTGTGAAACGCGGATTCATGAGACGCGGACTTGTGGCAAGACGCGGACTTGTGGAACGCGACTTCGTGAGACGCGGTTTTGCGAAACGCAGCATACTAGTCGACTGACCCCCTGCTCCTAGCCGACTAACCCTTCCTGAAACGCAACTCTTTGAAACGCAGCCTTTTCTGGAACGCGACCTATTAGTCGACTACTCCTCCTTTATAGTCGACTAACCCCTTCATAAGTCGACTAACTATTCTCCCTAGTCGACTAATCTTGACTGGTTGCTTTGGTTCATTCCTTCCTTGAATATGGACTTTATCCTCGGGACATGTATCATACATTGTTATTCCATGACTTGTCACTTGACAAATATCACCTTCCCTCCTCTCTGTTTGATTCCTAACGCGGATCCCATGACCGCGTCCGTGTTCTTCTTGTGTTAACGCGACGCAGCACCCGCATCCGCGTCCGCGTTCTCCTCGCGTCCTGTTTTGAACACGGGTCTCGAACCCCGCGTTTGCGGTGCCTTCACGACGCGACTCCCGCGTCTGTGATTCCCGCGCATGTTATTCTCGCGACGCTATTCCCGCGTCTGCTATTCTCGCGTCCCACTCTCAAAATTCGCGTCTCCCCTGAACACTCTCTCTCTCTCCATGGATTTCTCTCTTTTGAATTTCTCCTCTCTACCTATTACTCTCTTTAACGCGTTTACGCGTTGATTCCCTGGATTCCGGAGATCGAGGATTTCACTATTTTATTAAAGATTAGGCGAGTGATCTCGCTATCCTCTTGCCTTGCTATTTTATTGGTTATGCGAGTGTTCTCGCTTTCTTCTCGGCTTTCCCCTTTCATCTGGTCAACTTATTTATTCATGATTTATGTTGTTTGGAGCTAACACCTTCTTTGATTGTGTTCAACTATTACTTGACAATCTTGATATGCTGGTATTTGACATGCTTTTGCTTGATACTTACCATCCACATGCTAATGCCTGTCACCTGTTTATACTACTTGTCATTACATGCTACTGTTTAACACATGTATATCACCTGTCAACTGGTTGTTACCATCTAACATCAGTCATGATACTACTTGGCAAAACCTCTTGTTGTGACATGACTTGTCACTTGATAAACATCATCCTCCTGTCATGCTATCACTTGACACCCAGCATGATATACTTGACCTGTGATTATCACATTTACGGGAATCCTGTCTTGTTACCCTGTATTATGTACAGTGACCTGTTATCCTGTATCATGATCAGTGACCTGAACTCCTGAATTCCTGATCATGTCCTGCTCCTGTTATTCCCGTAAATTGATAATTAACCTAATAATTCATAAAGGAACAACTTGTATTGGGTCGGGGGAAACATGCGGCTATCAATATGTGTTCGTGTTTACAGTGGTATTAGGCTGTTGTGCAACTAAAACTTCCGGTCTGACCTGTGGGCCTCCAGGCGACCGAGGGGAGTGCTGGCTCCCTCATTCCTGGTACCATCATGATAAGGGCATACAATAAGTCCCTCCTGTTTGCCTTGCGGCGGGTTCCGTCACCAAGCAACGGAACAATCCTGGCCGTGGTCCCGGGTATGCACGGGACCCACTGTAAACATAGTTCGTTGATACCCCCGCTGGTTTCCAATAACAACCTTGCTTTACTCGGATATGGATCTATGTGTGCTGGGACGCTAGTTCACATAGCTAGATATCAGGGTAAGACGAGTAATAATAAAGTGTCAAGATAATAACCGGCTCTTTAAGTTGTAAGTAAAAGTATGTGGAATGGGACGCATACTGAAGCCTGCAGCTTAGACGGCTATGAATCTGTGATGTGCCTTACCATATTTACTTGTACTGGATTTTACATCGGATTTTCGGTTTTATGACTATTATTATGTTAACTGCTCATACTCAGCTTTATCCCTTGTATCCACCTGCCTCCTGTTCATTATCTTATCATGCCCTGAGTACAGTCGGGTTGTATGTGCTTGGGTTATGGTGACATGAGATAAGGGTATATAGATGAGGGTTTCCTTGTTTGGATTATTCCTTCGATATACTAGTCTCATGGAGCCGTGATCTGAAACCATACAATCAGATTTGCCCGTCCTTGACTTTATTCGGTTTTACTGCTATACATGTGCTTATCCTTGCTCGCCACTTGGCTTTTGCTTCACCACTCGCCTGGGAGTTCTGACTCCCCTGGATTCTCATGTCCAGGTCATGAAGCTTGGAGCATGTCAGAGCTTGGAATTGGTAGAATCCCAGTTGCTGATCAGAGTGGCGCAGCTGAAGCGTGGATCTCCAGCAGACCGCCCAGAGCTCCATCCTTCCAGGCCCCCCTGTGTGCCTCTCGAGTTTTCCTTTTGTGAACTCGTGAGTGCCTTTTGTACTATTCATCCATGTACATCTGCTTGTAATCTCGCAATTGTGCATATCAGTGATGTAATATTCATGTAATATTGGATCACCCCTGGTGATAACTTTATAATTGTACTCATGTGTTGGAATGTATAATGCACCACTTGCTTCCGTACTCTGATTCTTGCCTGTACTGATGCTTAGCGTATATACGTGAAGGTACTTCTGACTTGCGTATATACGTTGCAGTAATGTCTCCGTATCCGCCAGGATCGGGGCGTTACAGGTTGGTATCAGAGCCTAGGCTCTCACCTCCTCAGTACGTCCAGATGGCAAATTAATGGTAAAGGAATTTGCAACTGGAATGCATGAGTCTTGGTTATACAATCCAACTACAAGTACAAGGTTATCCATTCTCTCTTGATAATCTTTTCCTTGAATTCTGAAGTTCTCCCATCCTTTCATACTTCAGTTTCTTGTTATTCTTGGACCAACTCGGACATGAAAAGATGGGGAAATCATAACGGTTCTGGTTCTTCCTAGGGTAACCCTAACGGAGAAAATCTTGATTTGAGACTATTTCTGCAAGATATGATGAGACACGATCAAGTACAGACGAAGGTCCCGCACCAGGATCATTGGTTGCACTTCGGGAACAGAAGCCAGGCGACATGTTGGATTTCAGGGAATTACAGCCGGCATCTTTTCAAGCATGGAGAAGCCCTGGATGCATAGCAGTGGTCAGTAAATCTGACGGATCTTCTAAGTCAACTTGGATCCATGACGAGAATTAAGTGGAAATGATCAAGATTCAGTTAGAAGATATAGCCTGGATGTAGTAGTTGGCGGAAGCAGCGAGACTGGGAAAGCCAACACTTGGGACTAGTTCTCGAAGGATTTCTATAAGAAGATTCTTCTCTGTAACGGCTCAGAAAGGAATGAAAGTATGATTTATCAGATTGCAGTAAGGAGATTGAATAGTAAATAAGTACACTGCAAAATTTCTAAAGTATAGTCGGTCGGTGTCTTACATGGTGGCCGACAAGGAGAACTGAGCAAGCAATATTCTAGTGAGAAATGAAGATGAGGATCAAGATGTCTCTTATTCCCAGCGGCCTAAGGAGTGTTTCTCAAGTTCTTTTGTCATCATCCGGGAAGTAGAATGGACCCAGAGAAGAAAGATCAGGATAAGATGCAGATGAAGCTGGCAAAGAGACCCTCTCAGTTGATGGAAAGTTGAAGATTTGGCCAGACCCCTAGATGCCCTACTAGCTAAGTCATCCCTCCAACCTTGCCCTTAACATATGATATGCGGATATTGTCTGAAGCCGAGCACCTATAACACAACCGCCAGAGGGGTTATGAATTATGTCATACACGGGTTCAGAGATTAGTTGAAAAATGACTGTCTGTTCAAGAAGCAGAGAACATCGCACCGACCAGATCAACTCATCTAGTATCACCGTTGTGAGGGAATCTAGGACCTACTAGCAGAATGACCTTGCTTCATCCCCAGCATCAAGCGTGGAGTCATACATAAGGAGACTAAGAGCTAGGGCACCTGGTAGAAGGAGGCAAACATATGATCTGTCTGAAGGGGAAGTCAGGATGTTCTATATGATGGGGTGAGAACAGGAAGGGATGCTCAATATCTGAAGGGGGAACCAAGTACTGACCGTAACAATTTATTCCCATTTTTAGCATGTCCGGGAGTTGGTAAACTTCTCTATATCATATCCTCCTCGTTGCCCTATCAATCCTAGTCCGTCCTATCTCTCTCCCTATTTCGTGATTCCTATTTCTTCTATTTTGCTATTCTAGTTTTTATAATCTTTATAATCTTTATGCCAACTTAAGATATGTGTTGACTAGTGAGGTGACAGCGGGGCAGATATGGTTCGTTCTCATTATGTTCTGGCATTCCTTGACTCTGGTATATCACATTATCTTATGTTGGGCAGATCTTCGGTCTTGCATTATATTCTTATATTTATGGATACATCATGGGAGACTAGTACATCAAGCAGAGTAGTCGTCACTTATATAGTCAGATAGATTGCATCATTTCATGGGGAGTGTCAGTATATAACAACATTTCAGAATCAGGACTCCTGGCAGATAGAGTTATGATATTTTCTATTTTTATTACTCTAATAGCGATCATGATTTCTTCAACTATGTTCAGGAACTCGGGCATTCTCAGAGCTGATTTGCAGTCAAGATATTATTTAGAAGACAGTATTCGGGACACGCTTCGATTATTATAATTTCTTGATCATGTTCTCAGAGCCAATAACTCCTGGCAGTTTTTATTGATTTGGTGGACCAAAGGCTCCGCTAGCCTCGCTAAGCGAGGGTCGTGTTCTAGTCATCCGTGAACCTAACCAGGTGTGAGTTTCGCTGCACCCTGGTGCTTAGCATTTAGCGTTGTGTTACGCGCTGGCTTCGTCGCGTGAACTTCGCTATATGCGAGTCTCGCAGAGCGTTAGCCTCGCCGCACCCTAATGTTTAACACCTGAGCTGTGTTACGCGATAACCTCATCTAGGCTTGGATTTCATCCGTGGCTAGTCCCTTCAGTGCTTGGCACTCTAACCATTCCTCGGATTTCTTCTAGCGTGCTTTCATGAATCTGCCGAACAGAGTTCCATCACTATATCTGAGCTATCGCCATGGCCCTTGTCAATGATCCATTCCACAAATCTTGCAAGGCTCAGATATCTTCTTTCCTGTCTCATCTGCAGTCGGTTTATCATTCATAAGTCAGTATTCCGAATTCTTCACAGTTATTTTATATTCTTGGCTACGTCTTTCAGAGTTAGCAAAGCCCAGTATGCAGCCCGTCAGTGATTCTACTGCAAAAGATGACATCTTACCATGCAGGGTTTTATATTATATTATGGGCTTCAACACTATGGATTTCATCATCTTTGGCTCACAGTCTGATCGAAGTATTATTGATTTTCTTACCAAGCCAGCTCACCTTATATCATTCAGAATGGGGTAGTCTTTTGAAATTCTGGCAGCGTACTTTCATAAGCAGACATTAGATCAGTATTATTATGGCACCGTCAGAGGATGTATGTATACGGCAGAAGTGCAGGGATGCTTTAGTCCTGAGTTAGCCGTTCAGTCAATCTGGGAGAACAGCTCACAGTTATTCGTATCTTGATTGGCATAATCCTCATTCCTATCTTTTTGTGTTCATTTCACCCCTTATCGAAATTGCGAGGACGCAATTTTCTGTAAGGTGGATGGAGTGTAACACCCCGTTCCCGGAATACGTACTTAGTTGCGTATTCGTATTTTCTGATCGTATTTTTGATTTACTTCCTGTATTTGTTTTGTATTATGAATTATTCATATGATCGTTTTGTCTTGGATCTGGAATCATGAACTCGGAGTCAGCCCTAGTCTGAACCGGGGACTCGATCCTAGTAGATTTCTCAATTTGATCTTTTTGTTATTCCAAATTGACCGATTTCAGTTTTAAAAACTGTTTTCCAATATTTTGGATTTTCTATGATTTTCTGGAATTTTCCTGATTTAAGTTGAAAATCTTCAAAACCGTGCCGACCAGTACCGCTGACCGATTCTCGGATTTTTAATTTACAAACGGAGTTGAATTTTAAGAAACGGCTTTCCAGTAACTTCTTAAAATCACCTTTTCTATCTAAATACTTTTTCTGAGAATTTTCTAAATTTATCAAAATTCTACTGGATTTGGTGTCGGCCAGTATCACTGGTTGATTCCAGGAATTTTAATTTACAATTGGAATCAAATTTCTAGATTCCGCTTTCATATTACTTCTTAGAATTATATTTTCTTCCTTCAGGCATTTTCTGGGATTTTTCAGATTTTATCAAAATCTGGCCGCCCGGTGTAGACCGGTATTGACGGTTGACCTTATGATTTTTATTTGAAATGAGATTAAATTCCTGAAAACCGATTTCACCAAAAATCATTTTATAATATTTATTATTTTTGAGAATTTTTGGGAAGCTTTTCAATTTACTTTATTTTTTGGGACTTTTCCGGAGTTTTCGGTGTTTTCCCAGATACCGGAATAATGTCCAGATATTTTCCCACTTTTTTCTCTTTCCTCGCCAAACGCGAGCTTCACTCCTGGGATTTTGCATTTAATGCGGAGATCCTCTCCATGCTGCATTTAATGCACTGCCAATCAATCCCAATCAAGCCATTATGACTTTTGTCCTTTTGCTAAAACGCAGCTTTTGCTTCTTCCCTGGACGCGGCTTTAATTCCCGCGTTTGGCCCATTTTGGCCTAAACGCAGGCTTTCTTTTGGGCTGCGTTTTGGAGAAGTGAAACGCAAGTTTCACTTTATCATGTGAATGTCAACAACAACATTATTATATTTATTTCCTTACCTTTATAAATACCCACTCCTTCTCTCTCTTCCTTTCATTCTTTTTCCTCTCTTCTTCTTTTTGGTTTACAGAGAACAATGGCAGCAGCAAGGAGCCATCTTCTCCCTCCCATGGCCACCCATTTCTTCCTCATTTCTCCACCATTTTCACCCCAAATCACCACCTCTTCCTCCTCCTTCTCCTCCTTCATTTCACCAACAACCAACAACCCAACACCACCTCCACCATCTTCTTCTTCCTCATTTCTCCACCATGAACCCATTAAGCTCCAAAGTTTCACCACCCTCTCCACCACCATATGCACCGCCTTAGCCACCACCAAGTATACCATCTTCACCTCCTCGGCGAGCTCTTTCATCCTAGCCGACTCGTCGCTCCCCGTAACACCGTTTGCAAAATCTCATTTTGACCGCTTGAACTAGACTTGCACCATCAACGTTCATCTCTTGTGAAGACCGGCCTCACCTTTTGGTTTGGGGCCGCGTTCTTCTCCGTTGGCGCGACGCAAAGGGCCGGTACCCTCCTTTTGGATTGGGGCCGAACTTCCCTTTGTTGGACGCAGCAAGGATCATCTTGGCCGAGTGTTCTTCCTCATCAAGACTTGGTTAAACTTGTAATTGCATATCAAAGATCACAACCCTTAAAACTGTTTCTGCTCGCTGTTTTTCAACATTAGTCGACTTGACCCCTTGACCAGTCGACTAACCCCTTGGAACGCAGCCTGGTTATTCTGGAACGCACCTTATTAGTCGACTAATCCTTTGTGCCAGTCGACTAACCTTTCCTGAACGCGTCCTTTCCCTGGAACGCTGCCTACTCTTTCATCCCTTATTGACTAACTCTTTCTTGTGAGACGCGGACTTGTAAACGCGGATTCATGAGACGCGGACTTGTGGCAAGACGCGGACTTGTGGAACGCGACTTCGTGAGACGCAGTTTTTGCGAAACGCAGCATACTAGTCGACTGACCCCCTGCTCCTAGCCGACTAACCCTTCCTGAAACGCAACTCTTTGAAACGCAGCCTTTTCTGGAACGCGACCTATTAGTCGACTACTCCTCCTTTATAGTCGACTAACCCCTTCATAAGTCGACTAACTATTCTCCCTAGTCGACTAATCTTGACTGGTTGCTTTGGTTCATTCCTTCCTTGAATATGGACTTTATCCTCGGGACATGTATCATACATTGTTATTCCATGACTTGTCACTTGACAAATATCACCTTCCCTCCTCTCTGTTTGATTCCTAACGCGGATCCCATGACCGCGTCCGTGTTCTTCTTGTGTTAACGCGACGCAGCACCCGCATCCGCGTCCGCGTTCTCCTCGCGTCCTGTTTTGAACACGGGTCTCGAACCCCGCGTTTGCGGTGCCTTCACGACGCGACTCCCGCGTCTGTGATTCCCGCGCATGTTATTCTCGCGACGCTATTCCCGCGTCTGCTATTCTCTCGCGTCCCACTCTCAAATTCGCGTCTCCCCTGAACACTCTCTCTCTCTCCATGGATTTCTCTCTTTGAATTTCTCCTCTCTACCTATTACTCTCTTTAACGCGTTTACGCGTTGATTCCCTGGATTCTGGAGATCGAGGATTTCACTATATTTATTAAAGATTAGGCGAGTGATCTCGCTATCCTCTTGCCTTACTATTTTATTGGTTATGCGAGTGTTCTCGCTTTCTTCTCGGCTTTCCCTTTCATCTGGTCAACTTATATTATTCATGATTTATGTTGTTTGGAGCTAACACCTTCTTTGATTGTGTTCAACTATTACTTGACAATCTTGATATGCTGGTATTTGACATGCTTTTGCTTGATACTTACCATCCACATGCTAATGCCTGTCACCTGTTTATACTACTTGTCATTACATGCTACTGTTTAACACATGTATATCACCTGTCAACTGGTTGTTACCATCTAACATCAGTCATGATACTACTTGGCAAAACCTCTTGTTGTGACATGACTTGTCACTTGATAAACATCATCCTCCTGTCATGCTATCACTTGACACCCAGCATGATATACTTGACCTGTGATTATCACATTTACGGGAATCCTGTCTTGTTATCCTGTATTATGTACAGTGACCTGTTATCCTGTATCATGATCAGTGACCTGAACTCCTGAATTCCTGATCATGTCCTGCTCCTGTTATTCCCGTAAATTGATAATTAACCTAATAATTCATAAAGGAACAACTTGTATTGGGTCGGGGGAAACATGCGGCTATCATATGTGTTCGTGTTTACAGTGGTATTAGGCATGTTGTGCAACTAAAACTTCCGGTCTGACCTGTGGGCCTCCAGGCGACCGAGGGGAGTGCTGGCTCCCTCATTCCTGGTACCATCATGATAAGGGCATACAATAAGTCCCTCCTGTTTGCCTTGCGGCGGGTTCCGTCACCAAGCAACGGAACAATCCTGGGCCGTGGTCCCGGGTATGCACGGGACCCACTGTAAACATAGTTCGTTGATACCCCCGCTGGTTTCCAATAACAACCTTGCTTTACTCGGATATGGATCTATGTGTGCTGGGACGCTAGTTCACATAGCTAGATATCAGGGTAAGACGAGTAATAATAAAGTGTCAAGATAATAACCGGCTCTTTAAGTTGTAAGTAAAAGTATGTGGAATGGGACGCATACTGAAGCCTGCAGCTTAGACGGCTATGAATCTGTGATGTGCCTTACCATATTTACTTGTACTGGATTTTACTTCGGATTTTCGATTTTATGACTATTATTATGTTAACTGCTCATACTCAGCTTTATCCCTTGTATCCACCTGCCTCCTGTTCATTATCTTATCATGCCCTGAGTACAGTCGGTTGTATGTGCTTGGGTTATGGTGACATGAGATAAGGGTATATAGATGAGGGTTTCCTTGTTTGGATTATTCCTTCGATGTACTAGTCTCATGGAGCCGTGATCTGAAACCATACAATCAGATTTGCCCGTCCTTGACTTTATTCGGTTTTACTGCTATACATGTGCTTATCCTTGCTCGCCACTTGGCTTTTGCTTCACCACTCGCCTGGGGAGTTCTGACTCCCCTGGATTCTCATGTCCAGGTCATGAAGCTTGGAGCATGTCAGAGCTTGGAACTGGTAGAATCCCAGTTGCTGATCAGAGTGGCGCAGCTGAAGCGTGGATCTCCAGCAGACCGCCCAGAGCTCCATCCTTCCAGGCCCCCCTGTGTGCCTCTCGAGTTTTCCTTTTGTGAACTCGTGAGTGCCTTTTGTACTATTCATCCATGTACATCTGCTTGTATTCTCGCAATTGTGCATATCAGTGATGTATATTCATGTAATATTGGATCACCCCTGGTGATAACTTTGTAATTGTACTCATGTGTTGGAATGTATAATGCACCACTTGCTTCCGTACTCTGATTCTTGCCTGTACTGATGCTTAGCGTATATACGTGAAGGTACTTCTGACTTGCGTATATACGTTGCAGTAATGTCTCCGTATCCGCCAGGATCGGGGCGTTACACATATACAACATGCTTAAAAGTTGTTAAATATCATATTTTTGTATTTAGATGTGTTTTGAAAAATTGGATTTCCATTTCAAAAATCCAAGTTTTGAAAAATACGGATTTTGGTTTTCAGAAAAATTTTTAAGTTACAAAAATAGTTCAAAATATTTGTAACATGGTTTGATTTTACTCAAATATATTTGTATATCAAAGTATTATACTGAAACTATTTTTGTGGATTTTTAGAGATTTTATGGGATTTATTTTATAATTAAAAACCCAGTTTTCAAGTCCTGAAATTGCCCTGCCAGGCTCTGGCGGTCGACCGTGCCGGTCGACCGGACATACAGCGGTCGACCGACGTGCACAAGGATGTTCACGCAGCCAACTTGTGTGGCGGTCGACCAAGCGGTCGACCGACTGAAGATAACCCACTCTCGGGTTGTCCCGGTCGACCGGGCGGTCGACCGCCAGAGAGCCGTTGCTCTCTGGTTCTGGGAGCGGTCGGCCGGGCGGTCGACCGGCAGGCTCAACGGTCAATTTTTTGACCGTTGGCCGGTCGACCGGCCGGTCGACCGGAAGGTCAATTTTGACCGTTCTGCTAGCCAACGAGCAGATTTTGGAATGGGCTATAAATACCCCATTTGAAGTAGTGTTTTAGCAAGAATTTTTAGGGCAAAAATTTCCTACTTCTCTAGTGTTTAAATAGAAAGTTTTTCAAAAGATTTTTGGGTTCAAAAGATCAATCTTTATTTGTTTTAAAGGGTTGGAAAAATCAAAGAAAAATTAGATTTGGGATATTTGCTTTGTTCTTCATTTCTATTAAATATTAAGTTATTTTTTCAAGTATTTTTCTTTGTGTTTTTGTTTCCAAACTCTTTATTTTCCATACTTGAGCTCATCTTACTATCCTATCTATTAGGATCTTTATTTTTGTGGGGAAAGAAGTTGTTTGTGGTTGAGATAGACCACCAAGTGTTGTACCCCTCCTTTATTTGTGATATCCCTTTAAGTGTAGAGGTTGATTGAGTTGTATCCCTCTATTGTGAGGTGATAGTGGAGGTTGAGTTTGTATCCCTCTTAGTGAAGAGGTGGATTGTGGTTGTTTGGCTAAGTGCCTATCCCTCAATTGTGAGGTGGATTTTGTTGTGGCTTTGTGCCTTGCCTCAGTGAGAGGTTGTATTTGGTTTGAGAGAGGAGTTGTGTACTCCCGGTTGTATTTACCCAAATCCTCAGTGGAGGTTCCCTGTGTGGGAGTCCTGTGTGGACAAGTTAGTGAAAATCCTTCTGTGTGAAGGCGGGGACGTAGAGCTGTGTGCTCGAACCTCGAAACAAATCTTAGTGTTTGCGTTTGATCCATTGACTCTTACACTCTCTCTCTTTTACTTTGTGCCTTGCATCATTTCATATTGCTCATTCATATATTATATGCTTGGTTTGTTTGTGTGCGTCTCACTTGTGTTTAACCACGAGAGCTTCATATAGCGCCTCAACTCTTATTCAGAGGAATCAAGAGGAGTTAGTCCAGAGCCCTTCACCGGGAATTCGGCTACACTCGTTGGTTACATTAAGTGTGTTGCAATTTAAGTTTTTAATTTTCGCATTTTGTTCATTAGATTAGCCGTACACCTATTCACCCCCCTCTAGGTGTACTTACAAGAAACTCACTTAAATGATAGTGCTAGCTATTCTAGTGATGATTATGATGGTATGGATGCCGATGCTTTAAATGAAAAGCTTTCCATTGTGTGTGAAAACCTATTAGAAAAATACCAAGTCTTGAAAAAGAAAAATATAAATTAAATAAAGAAAATAAGGAATTGTTTTCAAAACTTGATTTGACTTTGTAAGAGAAGGTTGAGATTTCAAATGAAAGGAACTCATTGAAATCCCAACTTGAACTTGCCCTAATGAAAATAAAATTTTGAAAAATAAAAATGATTGTAATGATGTTTTAAAGAAAAATGAGATTTTATCTTCAAAACTTGATATTATTTTAAAAGAAAATGATTATTTGAAAATAAAATTATTTCTATTTCAAAAGAACTAGATTCAATTTCAAAAGAAATAAATCGTTGAAATTGATTTGTCTTCACATGTTTGCCATGCTTCACCATCTAGTATACCTATTGCATGCTCCACCTATTCTTCTATTATTGAAAATGATATATGTGCTTTAAAGAAGAGTGTAGATTGTTTGGGCTCCACTTTGAGCTAATGTGTCATGAACCACACACGTTTGGAATCTATGTTTCGGAAGAAACATACTCCACCTACGTATGCACACCATACACAGCATACACATGCTCCTCATGTTCACCCACATGACACTGGGTATGCTCATGTGTACACTTGTACACATTGTGGACGAAAGGGTCACCTTGCAAAGGTTTGTTATGATAGAGTACATAAAGTAAACTTTACAAATAATTTTGTTTGTGTTACGAAAGGTGCTATCCCCAATAGACCCAATAAGGTATGGGTACCAAAAATCACTCCTATTTTATTTGATGTAGGTGTGGGCTCGCACATGACGTGAGAGACATTGGTGCCTTGATGGTGGATGCTTATGTGCTTGATGGACACTATATTGGATGCATCACCTTCAAGGGAAGTTTGGTGGGAGGACTACCATGGTTTGGAGATCTATAGAGTAGCCCTAATGATTTTGGAAACTATATCTAACTCCTTATTTTTTTGTTTAACATGCTTTCATTATTGATTTTTCAGCATGTTTTAGTCTCTTATGATTATTATGCTAAATGCCATATTATTTAGACTTATGACATACATGTATAGTATTTGAGATACACCAATGTTTATATGGATCTATATTTTTGTGTTCTCACTTTAGTTTAGCTAGTGTGTATATCATAGCTCTAAAATTATGTGCATTTACGTAATGATCATATTGGTTTTTATTTATGATTTTGCACTTCATGGTTTTGATTACATGCTTAGATGTAGTTTTCATTAAAACTTGTGTATACTGTTGGCTCAGAGGCCCTTCACTCTAGTTTTGATGATGATTAACTCATGTAGTTATAGTTTACTAATAATCTTATGATATTTATTTCAGATATTTGATCAAGATATTAGTAGGTGATTAGCTTCAACAAAGGTGTTTTTGGAGCTTTCACATTGTAACGCCCCGATCCCACGGATACGGGAACGTCACTGCGACGTATATACGTAGGTCAGAAAATGCCCCCACGTATATACGCTAAGCATTTAGTACAACAAGGATCAGAGTACACGACAAAGCGTGATATTCATACATATGCCAACTTAAAAGTACAAGTACAAGTTATCACAAGATATGATAAAATATTACACATTACATGTATCTTTTATCACAACCAAGTCCAAAAGTAAAAGATACAATATGAACACAAAATGCTCACGAGTAGGATGAAGATCCCGTGAGTCAAAGAGAGAGATCTGGCACAAGGACTGGAGCTAGTCTGCCTGCTTACTAAGAAAAGCTTGATCTTCTGTGGACGGTTCCACTTCGATCCAAGCTTCAGAACCTGAACATACAAATCCAAGGGAGTCAGGACCTCCCAACAATGAACAGACTACAGCCAAATGGCTAAGAGACATGGATAAGAAAGATAGAACAACATAATGAATATCAATTAGCAAGAAATGAAAGCATGAAGAGATAAAGTCAGAATACAATGAATCCACAGTTAGAGTCTATTATTATTATTACTTGTCTTACTGTGATATCTAGCTATGTGACCCAGCGTCCCAGGGCACATAGATCCATATCCTAGTAAAGCAAGGTTGTTATTGGAAACCAGCGGATTATCAACGAACTATGTTTACAGTGGGTTCCGTACATGCCCGGGACAACGGTCCAGGATTGTTCCGTTGCTTGGTGACGGAAACCAGCCGCTAGGCTAACAGGAGGGACTTATGTATGCCCTTTATCATGATGGTACCAGTAATGAGGGAGCAAGCACTCCCTCTGTCCCCTGGAGGCCCTCAGGTCAGACCGGAAATATAGTTGCACAACATACCTAATACCACTGTAAACATGTACACATATTGATATCCACATGTTTTCCCCCGACCCAATGTAAGTTGGTCCATTTTATACAAAAGTCAAGTGTATCATACTTGGTGTTAAGAGATAGCATGATAAGTGGTGATATTCATTAATTAACAAGTTATGAAATGAGAATATACAATAACAAGCCATGAAGTAACAAGAGGTAACATCCATCAAGTAACAGGTCATGAAGTACCATCCATGAAGCATAAACAAGAATAATATATCCCACATGTATCAAGGGTATGATCCAAATTCAGAAAAGAAATCAACTATAATAAACAGCCTAAATTAGTCGACTAGGTGGAATGGTTAGTCGACTAATAGTGGTCTCTAGTCGACTAACAGTCTGGACTAGTCGACTAAAACTGGGTTCCAGAGAGTTGGAATTCTATTTCAGGAAAAGTTAGTCGACTAGGTGGAAAGAGTAGTCGACTAACGGTGAACTCAAGTCGACTAACAGATACGTAAGTCGACTAAGTCTGTGATACAGAGAGTCGAGTTTCTGATTCAGGAAAAGTTAGTCGACTAATAATCAAGATAAGTCGACTAAAACTGTGTTTCAGAACAGGGGTCGTTTCAAATAAGGATTTCAAGTCGACTAACTCCTAGGTCAAGTCGACTAATCGTGGTCTGAAAACAGGGTACAGAACAGAATTTGATGGTGGAATTTGAAGGCCAAAAGCATGATTTTGAAGGCACAAGTGTACATGAATTGTAAACACAAGTATACTAAAAAGTTTACAAGTCTTAGTGAGTAAAAATACTCACTCGAATGGTTAATTGGAGCTATACGCGTTCGAAAGGAGCGTTGCCGACAAACTTGATCCTCGGCGATAATAGACACGATCCCAATCCAAGAGTTGTAGTTGCTTGAGATGGAGATGATGACTTTGTGGTGTTTTTGGAGTTGGGGTTGAGGTTGAGATGAAGGAGGGATTTTGGTGAAGGCCAAATCTTTGTTGAAATGAAGAAAAGAAATGAAAATGTAAAGGAAAAGTTTATATAAGATTTTGATTTTGTGAAGGAGGTGCAATTTATGTAGAAGAGAGGGGGTTTTTTTTGCAAATAGGAGGGGATGAGGTGTCCCTCTTTTGGCCACTTGGCCGGCCATGGAAGAGAGAGAGAAAGAGGGGCATTAATGGTAGAAGTGTGTGGAGTTTGTTGGGATTTTGGAAAAGGTTGGAATTTTGGAAAATTGGAAAATCTTGTGGCTTGTGGAGGAAGGAAGAGAAATAAAGAAAAAGGAAAAAGAAAAGAATTTAAAAAGGAGAAGATATTTTTTTTGGCTTGGAAAATGAAAATATTGAAAAGACAATTTCCCGGGTTTAAGTCGAAGATGCGGAAAACATTTCGGAAAATACCGAAATCGTCCCGAAATCAAGTATCTTGGAACGACTCGTAAAATTTACCAAAAATCAATAATAATATTTTAAGACTCATGGTGAAATTCGTTTGGAGAAATAATTTATAGTTTTAAAACTAAAAATCTCGGAATCAGTTAGCTACCGACTCCGGTGGAATTTTCATAAAATCATAAAATTCCCAGAAAAAGTATTTAGGTAAGAAATACGATTCTAAGAAATAATGCCTAAAGGACTTTCTAGAATTTCCTAACTGTTTGTAAGATAAAAATCCGGGAATCGATCAGCGACACTGGTCGACACCGGTTTTGAAGATTTTCAATTAATTCAGGAAAATTCCAGAAATCATATAAAATCTAAAATATTGGAAAATAATATTTGAAACTGAAGTCGGTCAAATACAGGAAGTAAATCGAAAAAATACGATCGAAAAACTGAATACGCAACTAAGTACGTATTCCAGGAACGGGGTATTACAATCCATCCACCTTACAAAAAATTTCGTCCTCGAAATTTCAGGAAATGAAAGGTAACGGTAGAGAAGGATAAGAAGAAAGAATTTTACCAATCAAGTTGTGAAGAGTTGCGGATAACGCTCACGGATAACATCCTCTCGTTCCCACGTGGCCTCTCCTGGCGCATGCCTGTTCCAAGACACCAACACTAATGGTATTGCCTTATTCTTCAATGTCTTGACACTTCTATCCAAAATGGCCATCGGTTGCTCTTGATATGACAAATCCGGTTGTAGTTCCAGTTCGGAGTGATCCAGGATATGACTATCATCCTTGACATACTTCCTCAATTGTGATACGTGGAATACATTGTGAACTCCGTCCAACGATGGCGGTAATGCCAATCGATAAGACACATCTCCCACACGGTCCAAAATCTCGAATGGGCCGATATATCTCGGACTAAGCTTTCCACGAGTACCGAACCGGATTACTCCTTTTGTAGGTGATATCTTCAAAAATACATGGTCTCCTGTTTGGAATTCCAGTGGCCTTCTCTGAGTGTCAGCCCAATTTTTCTGCCGACTCTGAGCTGCCCTGAGGTGATCTCTGATGATTCTGACTTTATCTGTTGTCTGAATCAGGATCTCTGGCCCCAAAAGTCTCCTCTCACCGACTTCGTCCCAACATATCGGTGACCTACACTTCCTTCCATACAATGCTTCAAATGGTGCCATCTTGATACTTGCCTGATAGCTGTTATTATAAGAAAATTCAGCCAAATGAAGATGATCTTCCCATGATCCCTTGAATTCAATCATGCAAGCCCGCAACATGTCTTCAAGAATCTGGATAGTCCTTTCAGATTGTCCGTCTGTCTGAGGGTGATAGGAAGTACTGAATTTCAGACGAGTTCCTAGACTGTCTTGGAGACTTTCCCAGAAATGTGACCTGAATCTTGTGTCTCTGTCTGATACAATACTAACTGGAACTCCATGTAGACGAACTATCTCCTTCATGTACTTGTCTGCCAAAACCTCTGTTGTCTGACCTACCCTGAACGGTATGAAGTGAGCTGATTTGGTGAGGCGATCAATGATTACCCATACAGCATTATTACCCTTAGGACTACGAGGTAATGCCGTAACAAAATCCATGGTGATGTGCTCCCACTTCCATTCGGGTATTGGTAAGGGTTGTAGAAGTCCAGCTGTCCTCTGATGTTCTATCTTTATCTGCTGACAAACTAAGCACTTGGCTACATACTGGGCTATCTCCCTTTTCATAGCATTCCACCAAAACTGCTTCTTTATGTCTTGATACATTTTGTTTCCCCTGGGTGTATGGAATAGGCTGAACTGTGTGCTTCTGCTAGAATCTTCTGTCGAACTTCTCCTTGGGGAACACAAAGTCTGCTACCAAAATACAAGGCATCATCCGGATGAATACTGATATCAGTCCTCAATCCAGCCTCTACTTGAGCTCGGAATTGCTGTAATCTGGGGTCTTCCTTTTGGGCTTCCTTGATCTCATCTATCAATGCTGACTGAATCTGCAAGGTCATGAACTGTCCTGCCTTATCAGTTCCTTGAACTATCATCAAGTCCAATCTTATGATGTCTTGGATCAACTCGTTCTGTTGAGTAAGTTGGACTAGTACTCTATTCTCTGGCTTCCTGCTCAGTGCATCTGGAACTGTATTGACCTTGCCCGGATGATATTGCAAGTCTACATCATAGTCCGCCATTAGCTCCAGCCACCGCCTCTGCCTCATGTTCAATTCCTTCTGTGTGAAAATATATTTGAGGCTCTTGTGATCCGTGTATATTAACACCTTATCTCCCAGAAGATAATGCCTCCAGATCTTTAAGGCAAATATTACAGCTGCTAGCTCCAAGTCATGAGTTGGGTAATTTCGCTCATGAGGCTTCAGTTGCCTGGATGCATAGGCTATAACATGATCATGTTGCATTAGTACACACCCCAGGCCTTTTCCGGACGCATCACTGAATATGACCATCCCTCCTCTACCTGAGGGAGTCCTCAAGATTGGAGCTGTAATGAGTCTTTGCTTCAATTGCTCAAATGCTGCAGTACATTCCTCTGTCCATATGTACCTTTCTCCTTTCCGGGTGAGCTTGGTCAACGGGGCTGCAATCTTAGAGAAATCTTGGACAAAGCGTCTGTAATATCCAGCTAGTCCAATAAAACTCTTAATCTCAGTCACCGTCTTGGGAATAGGCCAATCCTTCACTGCCTGGACTTTGCTGGGGTCAACTGAAATTCCTTCTGCTGAAACCATGTGTCCAAGGAAGGCTATACTGTCCAACCAAAAGTCACACTTGCTCCTCTTAGCATGAAGCTGCTCCTGCTGGAGAGTCTGCAATACTATCCTCAAGTGTTCTGCATGCTCCCTGTTGATCTTTGAATAGATCAAGATGTCATCTATAAAAACAACTACAAACTGATCCAAATAGGGCGAGAACACTCTGTTCATCAAATTCATGAAAACTGCAGGGGCATTGGTGACTCCGAAAGGCATAACTAGAAACTCATAGTGGCCATAACGGGTCCTGAATGCCGTCTTCGGAATATCCTCTTTCTTCACCCTAAGCTGATGGTAACCCGATTGTAAATCTAATTTAGAGAATACTCGGGCTTCATGAAGCTGATCAAACAGATCATCAATCCTTGGTAAGGGATACTTGTTCTTGATGGTAACTTTGTTCAATTCTCTATAATCAATACAAAGCCTTTTACCACCATCCTTTTTGTTTGCCAATAGTACTGGAGCTCCCCATGGTGAAGTACTTGGTCGAATTAATCCCTTGTCAGAGTATTCTTGCAGCTGCTTCTTTAGAATCTCTAACTCCGTGGGTGCCATCCTGTACGGAGCCTTGGATATAGGAGCCGAGCCTGAAACAGTATCAATAGAGAATTCAATCATCCTGTCAGGCGGAAGTCCTGAGATTTCAGCAAACACTCCTGGGAATTCATCCCACACCGGTAATCTCTGCTGAATCTCCGAAGTAGTCATCCGAGTCTTTCTCTTGGTAGACTTCACTTCTCCACTAAATTGGAATTCAGGCTGAAGAGGGATTCTGAAATTAATCTTCTTCTCCCTACAGTCAATAACTGCATAATATTGGCTGAGCCAGGTCATGCCTAAGATTACGTCGTACCCTTTGGTGTCTAGTACGAGCATATCTATGGCCAAGGTCTTGTTACAAAGTTCTACTGGACAATCAGTGCAAACTCTAGTAGATATGACTACTCCATTCCCTGTACTAATCTCCCATTTGTGGTCTAAAGATTTAACAGGTATAGAATGCAATGCCACAAAATGATCTGAGATATAACAATGAGAAGCTCCTGAATCGAAGAGGGCTAAAACAGGTTTTGAATGTACCCTGATTTTACCTGTTATCACTTCCTCAGAAGTCTCAGCCTCTTCTTCCGTCAAGTTGTAAGCTTGTCCCCTTCCACGCCCTGCAGCAGTCCTAGCTCCTCTTTGGACTGGGCGAATAGCTTGTTGTGGAGGAGGGGGAGGAGCTCTCCTGATCATCGGTCCTTGGTTCCTCTGTCCAAGTGGCCCTGGAAGTGATCTCTGTCCATTTGGTCCCTGTAGTGCTGGCAAAGCTTGGCCGGCTATCCCCATTCTTCTGTGTGGACAGGCTTCTATGGAATGGTCTCGGGAACCACATACCAAGCATAATCCATTTGCCCTACGGCAATTCTGTCGAATGTGACCTGGTTTCTGACAATAGCTACAGAAGGATAATGGTTGGGCCGTCTGGTAAGGAGCTGGTCGGAATGGTTGCCTCATTGTCTGAACCTTTGCTGCTCTGTATGGGCCTCCTCTTCCTATTGGTGGAAATGGCCTCTTCATGGCCTGGTTCCTCATCTGGTTCACTTGCTTCTTCTCTAGCCCACGCTCCACTTCTCGAGCTATGGTGAGAACTTCTGAATAAGTCTTCAGCTGCTGGGGCATTAAGAAGACCTGGATGTCCATCTGCAAGCCCTGCTGAAATCTACTTGCCCGCTTCTCCTCATCAGTTACCATGTATGGAGCAAAGCGGCTAAGTCTGAGAAATTCCGCGGCATACTCGTCCACGGACCTATTCCATTGCTGAAGTCGGATAAACTGCTCTTCCATGTCCTTCTGAGCAGTGGCAGGGAAGAATCTGCTATAGAAACTCTTGGAGAATGTGTCCCAGGTGACAGGCTTCTCCAATCTTGCCTCCTCAGCTAGCCACCATGTTCTGGCTATATCCTTCAATTGAATCTTAGCAACCTCCACCTGATTCTCCTTTGGAACTCGAGCTGCATTCAACAAGTCTGAGGTATCTGTCAGCCATTGCTCAGCATCCAGGGGTTTCTCTTCACCCGTGAATATGGCTGGTTGCAGCCGTCTGAAGTCTGAAATATTTCCCAGCCTCTGTTCCTTTGGAGCTGCTAAATCTTGCCGAAGGAGTTCCGTCTGTTGTTGTTGATTCTCCATCATTGTCTGAATAACCCTCAGAATATCGACATTCTCTCCCGTGGGTCCATTTGATGCTTGCCCAAAGTTGTTACGACCCGACCTTCTCTCCATACTTAGTTGGTAAAAGATAACTGGAATTTGGAAAAATGGAAGGATTTTAGGATATAAGAGAAGGAATCAAGAAGGAATCAAGAAGGACTAGATAACTTTGTACATTGTAGTTGGCAATAGCAAATTTCATTAATTTGCTGCTTGATTGTACTATAGGTGTGAGAGCCTAGGCTCTGATACCAACCTGTAACGCCCCGATCCCACGGATACGGGAACGTCACTGCGACGTATATACGTAGGTCAGAAAATGCCCCCACGTATATACGCTAAGCATTTAGTACAACAAGGATCAGAGTACACGACAAAGCGTGATATTCATACATATGCCAACTTAAAAGTACAAGTACAAGTTATCACAAGATATGATAAAATATTACACATTACATGTATCTTTTATCACAACCAAGTCCAAAAGTAAAAGATACAATATGAACACAAAATGCTCACGAGTAGGATGAAGATCCCGTGAGTCAAAGAGAGAGATCTGGCACAAGGACTGGAGCTAGTCTGCCTGCTTACTAAGAAAAGCTTGATCTTCTGTGGACGGTTCCACTTCGATCCAAGCTTCAGAACCTGAACATACAAATCCAAGGGAGTCAGGACCTCCCAACAATGAACAGACTACAGCCAAATGGCTAAGAGACATGGATAAGAAAGATAGAACAACATAATGAATATCAATTAGCAAGAAATGAAAGCATGAAGAGATAAAGTCAGAATACAATGAATCCACAGTTAGAGTCTATTATTATTATTACTTGTCTTACTGTGATATCTAACTATGTGACCCAGCGTCCCAGGGCACATAGATCCATATCCTAGTAAAGCAAGGTTGTTATTGGAAACCAGCGGGATTATCAACGAACTATGTTTACAGTGGGTCCCGTACATGCCCGGGACAACGGTCCAGGATTGTTCCGTTGCTTGGTGACGGAAACCAGCCGCTAGGCTAACAGGAGGGACTTATGTATGCCCTTTATCATGATGGTACCAGTAATGAGGGAGCAAGCACTCCCCTCGGTCCCCTGGAGGCCCTCAGGTCAGACCGGAAATATAGTTGCACAACATACCTAATACCACTGTAAACATGAACACATATTGATATCCACATGTTTTCCCCCGACCCAATGTAAGTTGGTCCATTTTATACAAAAGTCAAGTGTATCATACTTGGTGTTAAGAGATAGCATGATAAGTGGTGATATTCATTAATTAACAAGTTATGAAATGAGAATATACAATAACAAGCCATGAAGTAACAAGAGGTAACATCCATCAAGTAACAGGTCATGAAGTACCATCCATGAAGCATAAACAAGAATAATATATCCCACATGTATCAAGAGTATGATCCAAATTCAGAAAAGAAATCAACTATAATAAACAGCCTAAATTAGTCGACTAGGTGGAATGGTTAGTCGACTAATAGTGGTCTCTAGTCGACTAACAGTCTGGACTAGTCGACTAAAACTGGGTTCCAGAGAGTTGGAATTCTGTTTCAGGAAAAGTTAGTCGACTAGGTGGAAAGAGTAGTCGACTAACGGTGAACTCAAGTCGACTAACAGATACGTAAGTCGACAAAGTCTGTGATACAGAGAGTCGAGTTTCTGATTCAGGAAAAGTTAGTCGACTAATAATCAAGATAAGTCGACTAAAACTGTGTTTCAGAACAGGGGTCGTTTCAAATAAGGATTTCAAGTCGACTAACTCCTGGTCAAGTCGACTAATCGTGGTCTGAAAACAGGGTACAGAACAGAATTTGATGGTGGAATTTGAAGGCCAAAAGCATGATTTTGAAGGCACAAGTGTACATGAATTCTAAACACAAGTATACTAAAAAGTTTACAAGTCTTGGTGAGTAAAAATACTCACTCGAATGGTTAATTGGAGCTATACGCGTTCGAAAGGAGCGTTGCCGACAAACTTGATCCTCGGCGATAATAGACACGATCCCAATCCAAGAGTTGTAGTTGCTTGAGATGGAGATGATGACTTTGTGGTGTTTTTGGAGTTGGGGTTGAGGTTGAGATGAAGGAGGGATTTTGGTGAAGGCCAAATCTTTGTTGAAATGAAGAAAAGAAATGAAAATGTAAAGGAAAAGTTTATATAAGATTTTGATTTTGTGAAGGAGGTGCAATTTATGTAGAAGAGAGGGGGTTTTTTTGCAAATAGGAGGGGATGAGGTGTCCCTCTTTTGGCCACTTGGCCGGCCATGGAAGAGAGAGAGAAAGAGGGGCATTAATGGTAGAAGTGTGTGGAGTTTGTTGGGATTTTGGAAAAGGTTGGAATTTTGGAAAATTGGAAAATCTTGTGGCTTGTGGAGGAAGGAAGAGAAATAAAGAAAAAGGAAAAAGAAAAGAATTTAAAAAGGAGAAGATATTTTCTTTGGCTTGGAAATGAAAATATTGAAAAGACAATTTCCCGGGTTTAAGTCGAAGATGCGGAAAACATTTCGGAAAATACCGAAATCGTCCCGAAATCAAGTATCTTGGAACGACTCGTAAAATTTACCAAAAATCAATAATAATATTTTAAGACTCATGGTGAAATTCGTTTGGAGAAATAATTTATAGTTTTAAAACTAAAAATCCCGGAATCAGTTAGCTACCGACTCCGGTGGAATTTTCATAAAATCATAAAATTCCCAGAAAAAGTATTAGGTAAGAAATACGATTCTAAGAAATAATGCCTAAAGGACTTTCTAGAATTTCCTAACTGTTTGTAAGATAAAAATCCGGGAATCGATCAGCGACACTGGTCGACACCGGTTTTGAAGATTTTCAATTAATTCAGGAAAATTCCAGAAAATCATATAAAATCTAAAATATTGGAAAATAATATTTGAAACTGAAATCGGTCAAATACAGGAAGTAAATCGAAAAAATACGATCGAAAAACTGAATACGCAACTAAGTACGTATTCCAGGAACGGGGTATTACACACATGGTGATTCAAGAGCCCGAGCGTCAAGTTCATCTCTAGCACTCGATTGGAGTCAAGCTCGGTGGATCACGTTTGGATCGAGTCGACTTGGAGACAGTGTTCTACAAGAAGACTTCGGTACTATGATTAGTTTATGTTGGCCCAAGGTTACAATCACCCATGATTAGTGTATTTTGATGATTACAAAACATATTAGTTATTTGTACTAATAACATTTGCTGTTTAAGTGTGTTTCAGATTTCTATTCATTCTAGAAGTCTTCTCTCACAAATACAAGGATTTGGACTCAAGTCAACTCCAATTGGGCTCAAGGAACAAGTGTTGAAGATTATATGAAGAAGCCTATTGAAGATCTTGAAGTCCTTAGAAACATTGTAAGAAATAGAATGTTAAAGTTTGAGTATATGAAATTTGGCTCTAGGATTTGCACACACACTTGTTTCATATATTTCCTATGTTTTGAAAATGGTTATTTCTAAGCTTTATGCCTTAGTTTATATATACATGTACCAAAAGCTTTATATCTTGAAAATCTTGTTTAAAATATGTGTATAAACTATTTTCTGCATAATACTTAGTTATATGTATTTTTAAATTATTTCTCAAAATTTTTCTAACTTAAAACCAGCCCAGTTTTCTGTTTCAGGCAACTCCGGCCGACCGGCCCGGTCGACCGGCGATGTGTCTGGACATGCACTGTTTGTGCATGTCTGTCGGTCGACCGGACCGGTCGACCGACGGAGAGTAAATTGCTCACAGGTTTTTTCGGTCGACCGGAAGAAGGAAACTGTGTTTCCTCTTTTGGACGGTCGACCGGACCGGTCGACCGAGAGCCAACGGCTCTTTGCAGCTGGGCTGGCGGTCGACCGGACCGGTCGACCGCCAAGCCTGCAAAAACCCAACGGCTCTTTCCTCTTTTGTGCAATTCTGAAATCTGTTTTTTATCTGATTTCTTGGCAGACTTTTTCAGCGATTTTCAGGTCTTTTTCAGAGAAAATAAGACCAAAAGAAATTGTTTTTAACCTATTTTTAACCCTATAAATAAGGGAGAAGTCTCTCTTGCATATCACTTAGAAAAATCCTCAAGTTTGTGTTGTTTTCAAAAGAGAAAAGAAAAGAGTTTAAAGCCTTCATTCCAATTCTTTTAAGTTGGTTTTTCAGTTGTGTTTGATTGTCTATATCACTCTACAACTGAAGTTTTCTCACCACACTTCATAGAGCCAAAAATCCTATACTCATTCTATAGTGAAGTTGTAATTGAAGTGAGAGTGTTTGTAAAAGAGTTTGAGAAAAAGTGTAGTGATCTTGTTGGTGATCACTTTGTTCTTGTAATCCTTTCCTTGTGGAGCAACCTCTTCGGTAGAGGTCCTTTGTACTCGGTGGAGCTCGGTGCTCGGTCTTCGGTAGACCAAATTGTAAAGGCGTCCTCGGTGGATAGTGGAAACCCTTCACGGAGGTGAAGGCGGGGAGTAGAGCGGTGGCTCGAACCTCGAAACAAATCACTTTGTTTGCGATTGCCTTTGCGTCTAATTCTTGCTTTACTTTTCAATAGCTCCTTATTGCTTTCTATTGCATACTTGTGATATTGTTTGAATCTCTTGTGATACTGTTTGCTTGCTTGTAATTCTTGCCATATATCATTGTGTTTCGCATCATTCTTCATACCATCCATTTCATACTTGTGTGTGCCAATCCCATACTCATCCAACAAGAGCTTCACATAGCGCCTCAACCCATATCAAGGGGAATCAAGAGGAGTTTAGTCCAGAGCCTCGCAAGGGAATTCGGCTACACTTGTTGGATTGTACTAAGTTGAGCCTCACTTGTTTTTAGGTTCCGCATTTAGAGTGTTAAAATTTTAAGATTAGCAATCACACCTATTCACCCCCCCTCTCTAGGTGTTTTTCAATTGGTATCAGAGCTTGGACTCTAGGATTTGGTTTAACAACCTTAGAGAAGATCCTAATTTGCTAATCATTTTATTCATATTCATATAGTAAAAATGGCCGATGGAATTAAGACCCCTCCTAAATTTGATGGACTTAACTTTTCCATATGGAAAGTTAAGATGACCGTGTTTTTGCAATCTCTAGGTAGCCGAGTTGCAAAAGCCGTGACTAAGTCCTTTAGTGTACCCCCCGGTGACGAATCCACTTGGTCCGAAATAGAGACTAAGGAATTCGATGCCAATGCCAAAGCTCACTATGCACTTCTACAAGCCCTTAATGATGATGACATTTCTAGGGTTATCCATTGCAAATCCGCATATGAGATTTGGTCACACTTGATAGTCACACATGAGGGGACCTCACAAGTAAAGAAGGCTAAGATTGACCTTCTTCGGTCCCAATATGAAACATTTAGCATGCAAGAAAATGAACCATAGATGATATGGTTACAAGATTTACCAAGATTACTAATGGACTCTCTTCTTTAGGTGAAGATATCAACAATGATCAAAGAGTAAGGAAGATCATCCGAGCTCTTCCTCTTTCATGGGAAGTTAAAGCAACAACCTTGAAGGAACTCAACGACAATGAAGAGATAGAGCTTATAGGTCTCATTGAGAACCTCAAAACCCATGAGATGGAAAGGAAAGCAAGGGAGGATATGGCTCCTTCCAAAAAGAAGACTATCGCCTTCAAGAGTCAAGCTACACACTCCAATGAAGACGATGAAGAAGAAGATGATGAGGAGCTCTCACTCCTTGTTAAGAATGTCCGGAGGATGTACAACAAGGCGAAGTACCAAGGTAGAAGAAGATGGCAAGGAGGCAAAGAAGAAAGAAAGATCACTTGTTTCAATTGCCAAAAGCCCGGACACATTGTTGCGGAGTGTCCGGACAAAGCTAAGCCCTCCACATCAAAGAAGCCCTACAAGAAGAAGGCTATGAAGGCAACTTGGGATTTGGAGACCGAATCCGAGGAAGAAATAGACACCGCCAACATGTGCTTCATGGCTAATGAAGGCACAAGCAAGGTAACCTCTTCCCCTTCCTATGATAATGAGCTTTCTATGGATGAATTAGAAGAGGCTTTTGTTGAGTTGTCACAAAATTATGATTTCTTAAAGAAAAGTATTTAAAAATGAAGGAAAATGAATCTTTAAGTCATCAAGTTTTTACTCTTACAAAGAAAAGGATGATTTGGTTTCCACCTTGGCCACTACTAAAAATGATTTTGAAAAATATAAGATTTCTTGCAAAGGTAAGGCCCCACTAATTGATTCTAATGAAGTTTCTATGCTTAAGGAAAGATTAGACTCATTAAGTATTGTTTTGAAAAATTGTGAGTTTAACAAGAAGAAAATTGAGGCTATGTTTCCTAAGAAACAAGCCCCAAAGAAAATGCTCATGCTCATGTTCATGTTCATGCTACACAACCTAAACAACATGGCAAAACCCCAAAACATGCTCACACTACACGTACACATCATGCATTCATGTATGGTAGAGTGTTCTCATGTTCACATTGTGGGCGGAAAGGACACTTAGCCAATTTTTGCTATGATAGACTAAATGCATCACATCATAATGTTTGGGTTCGAGGCACTAACTTTAAAGGACCCAAGAAAGTTTGGGTACCAAAATCAACAATTGTGTTAAATGATGTAGGTACTTTCCAAAGCCCAACGACGTAGAGGATTGTGGTATCTTGATAGCGGTTGCTCAAGGCACATGACTTGGGACATCAACAACTTTGCAACCCTATCAAGATATCATGAAGGTGGCACCGTCACCTTCGGAGATGACGCCAAGGTAAAATCATCGGTATTGGTAATGTAAAACTTGGCACCTCTCCTTTAATTGAAAATGTAGTTTTAGTTGATGGCCTCAAGCATAATCTCTTGAGTGTTAGTCAACTTTGTGATAAAGGTTTTGATGTTGTTTTTGATAATGTTGCTTGTAAGTAATTGATAGAACTTCTAATGTTTGTGTATTTTCCGGTTTTCGTGAAAGTAATGTATATATGATTGATATGTTAAATATGTCTTGTAATATTACTTGTTTGAAAGCCCCGATGATGACTCTTGGTTGTGGCATAGGAGATTAGGGCATATTTCTTTTGATCATATTTCTAGATTAAATTCAAAGGAAATGGTGAAAGGTATTCCTTGCTTGAATTTTGAAAAGGACCGAGTTTGTGACGCATGTCAATTTGAGAAACAAACTAAGTCTTCTTTCAAGTCAATTAAGGATATCATGACATCACGTCCTTTGGAGTTAATCCATATGGATCTTTTTGGCCCTACACAAACCAAAAGTCTAAGTGGGAATAGATTTGCTTATGTTTTGGTTGATGATTTTTCAAGGTTTACTTGGGTTTTCTTTCTTGAACACAAAAACCAAGCATTTTCGTATTTCCAAACTTTTAAGAAAAGAGTTGAAAAGAAAAGATGTTTCGATTTTGAGAATAAGAAGTGATAGAGGAGGTGAATTCATTAACCAACCCTTTACCACTTTTTGTGATGAACATGGAATAAAGCATGAACTATCTTGTCCTAGAACTCCACAACAAAATGGAGTAGTTGAACGGAAAAATAGAACATTACAAGAGATGGCTAGGACAATACTTAGTGAATACGGTCTACCACATTATTTGTGGGCCGAGGCCGTTAATACATCATGCTACATATCAAATCGTGTTTTCTTGTGTAAAAATACTACAAAAACTTCTTTTGAAATGTACTTTTCTAGAAAACAAATGTTTCTTATTTCAAAGTTTTTGGATGCAAATGTTTTGTTTTAAATACAAAAGATAATTTAGGAAAGTTTGATGCTAGATCTTATGAGGCTATTTTTGTAGGTTACTCAAACACTAGTAAGGCTTATAGAGTTTTCATTAGATCATCATTGACTATTGAAGAGTCTATTCATGTTAAGTTTGAGGAATCTAACAAGTTTGTTAAGAATGTTGTAGAAATAGATGCATTGGATGAAGGTTTGGAGAAGTGACCTTGGAGGATGCTTCTACTATGGGAGACAAACCAAAGGATGATGAAGGAAGCAAAGCTAAGGTGGAAGAGGCACAAGGAAATGAAAATCAAACACATGAGGTGGAGCCTACTCAACCACTACCAAAGGATTGGAGATACAATCCACATCATCCCAAGGACCTCGTCATAGGTGAAGTATCAAAAGGGTAACTACTCGCTCTAAACTTCATGACTATTGTGGTAACTATGCATTCATTTCTCATTTTGAACCCAAAATGTCCTCGAAGCCGAGGCCGATTCATATTGGTTGCTAGCCATGCAAGAGGAGCTCAATCAATTTGAGCGCAACCAAGTTTGGCACCTTGTTCCTAGCCCCACGATAGACCAACAATTGGTACTAAGTGGATCTTTAAGAACAAGTTGGATGAATCGGGTAATGTAGTTAGAAACAAGGCTAGGTTAGTTGCCCAAGGTTACACTCAAATCGAAGGGATCGATTTTGAAGAAACCTTTGCACCCGTAGCACGGCTTGAAGCCATACGGATGACACTAGCATTTGCCTCATATAAAGATTTCAAATTATTTCAAATGGATGTTAAAAGTGCTTTTCTAAATTGATTTATTGAAGAGGAGGTGTATGTTGAACAACCCCCCGGTTTGTTGATCCTACACATCCGGATTTTGTTTTTAAATTAGATAAAGCTCTTTATGGTTTAAAACAAGCCCTAGGGCTTGGTATGAAAGACTTTCTTCATTTTGACTTCAAATGGTTTTAAGAAAGGTAAAATTGACACAACTTTGTTCACAAAACATGTAGAAAAGGATATTCTTATTGTGCAAATTTATGTAGATGATATTATTTTTGGTTCTACTAATGAATCTCTTTGCCAAGCTTTGAATCATGCATGAAGGATGAATTCGAAATGTCTATTGTAACACCCCGTTCCCGGAATACGTACTTAGTTGCGTATTCATATTTTCTGATCGTATTTTTGATTTACTTCCTGTATTTGTTTTGTATTATGAATTATTCATATGATCGTTTTGTCTTGGATCTGGAATCATGAACTCGGAGTCAGCCCTAGTCTGAACCGGGGACTCGATCCTAGTAGATTTCTCAATTTGATCTTTTTGTTATTCCAAATTGACCGATTTCAGTTTTAAAAACTGTTTTCCAATATTTTGGATTTTCTATGATTTTCTGGAATTTTCCTGATTTAAGTTGAAAATCTTCAAAACCGGTGCGACCAGTACCGCTGACCGATTCTCGGATTTTTAATTTACAAACGGAGTTGAATTTTAAGAAACGGCTTTCCAGTAACTTCTTAAAATCACCTTTTCTATCTAAATACTTTTTCTGAAAATTTTCTAAATTTATCAAATTCTACTGGATTTGGTGTCGGCCAGTATCACTGGTTGATTCCAGGAATTTTAATTTACAATTGGAATCAAATTTCTAGATTCCGCTTTCATATTACTTCTTAGAATTATATTTTCTTCCTTCAGGCATTTTCTGAGATTTTTCAGATTTTATCAAATCTGGCCGCCCGGTGTAGACCGGTATTGACGGTTGACCTTATGATTTTTATTTGAAAATGAGATTAAATTCCTAAAAACCGATTTCACCAAAAATCATTTATAATATTTATTATTTTTGAGAATTTTGGGAAGCTTTTCAAGTTACTTTATTTTTGGGACTTTTCCGGAGTTTTCGGTGTTTTCCCAGATACCGGAATAATGTCCAGATATTTTCCCACTTTTTTCTCTTTCCTCGCCAAACGCGAGCTTCACTCCTGGGATTTTACATTTAATGCGGAGATCCTCTCCATGCTGCATTTAATGCACTGCCAATCAATCCCAATCAAGCCATTATGACTTTTGTCCTTTTGCTAAACGCAGCTTTTGCTTCTTCCCTGGACGCGGCTTTAATTCCCGCGTTTGGCCCATTTTGGCCTAAACGCAGGCTTTCTTTTGGGCTGCGTTTTGGAGAAGTGAAACGCAAGTTTCACTTTATCATGTGAATGTCAACAACAACATTATTATATTTATTTCCTTACCTTTATAAATACCCCACTCCTCTCTCTTCCTTTCATTCTTTTTCCTCTCTTCTTCTTTTTGGTTTACAGAGAACAATGGCAGCAGCAAGGAGCCATCTTCTCCCTCCCATGGCCACCCATTTCTTCCTCATTTCTCCACCATTTTCACCCCAAATCCCACCACCTCTTCCTCCTCTTTCTCCTCCTTCATTTCACCAACAACCAACAACCACAACACCACCTCCACCATCTTCTTCTTCCTCATTTCTCCACCATGAACCCATTAAGCTCCAAAGTTTCACCACCCTCTCCACCACCATATGCACCGCCTTAGCCACCACCAAGTATACCATCTTCACCTCCTCGGCGAGCTCTTTCATCCTAGCCGACTCGTCGCTCCCCGTAACACCGTTTGCAAAATCTCATTTTGACCGCTTGAACTAGACTTGCACCATCAACGTTCATCTCTTGTGAAGACCGGCCTCACCTTTTGGTTTGGGCCGCGTTCTTCTCCGTTGGCGCGACGCAAAGGCCGGTACCCTCCTTTTGGATTGGGGCCGAACTTCCCTTTGCTGGACGCAGCAAGGATCATCTTGGGCGAGTGTTCTTCCTCACCAAGACTTGGTTAAACTTGTAATTGCATATCAAAGATCACAACCCTTAAAACTGTTTCTGCTCGCTGTTTTTCAACATTAGTCGACTTGACCCCTTGACCAGTCGACTAACCCCTTGGAACGCAGCCTGGTTATTCTGGAACGCACCTTATTAGTCGACTAATCCTTTGTGCCAGTCGACTAACCTTTCCTGAACGCGTCCTTTCCCTGGAACGCTGCCTACTCTTTCATCCCTTATTGACTAACTCTTTCTTGTGAGACGCGGACTTGTGAAACGCGGATTCATGAGACGCGGACTTGTGGCAAGACGCGGACTTGTGGAACGCGACTTCGTGAGACGCAGTTTTGCGAAACGCAGCATACTAGTCGACTGACCCCCTGCTCCTAGCCGACTAACCCTTCCTGAAACGCAACTCTTTGAAACGCAGCCTTTTCTGGAACGCGACCTATTAGTCGACTACTCCTCCTTTATAGTCGACTAACCCCTTCATAAGTCGACTAACTATTCTCCCTAGTCGACTAATCTTGACTGGTTGCTTTGGTTCATTCCTTCCTTGAATATGGACTTTATCCTCGGGACATGTATCATACATTGTTATTCCATGACTTGTCACTTGACAAATATCACCTTCCCTCCTCTCTGTTTGATTCCTAATGCGGATCCCATGACCGCGTCTGTGTTCTTCTTGTGTTAACGCGACGCAGCACCCGCATCCGCGTCCGCGTTCTCCTCGCGTCCTGTTTTGAACACGGGTCTCGAACCCCGCGTTTGCGGTGCCTTCACGACGCGACTCCCGCGTCTGTGATTCCCGCGCATGTTATTCTCGCGACGCTATTCCCGCGTCTGCTATTCTCGCGTCCCACTCTCAAAATTCGCGTCTCCCCTGAACACTCTCTCTCTCTCCATGGATTTCTCTCTTTTGAATTTCTCCTCTCTACCTATTACTCTCTTTAACGCGTTTACGCGTTGATTCCCTGGATTCTGGAGATCGAGGATTTCACTATATTTATTAAAGATTAGGCGAGTGATCTCGCTATCCTCTTGCCTTACTATTTTATTGGTTATGCGAGTGTTCTCTCTTTCTTCTCGGCTTTCCCCTTTCATCTGGTCAACTTATATTATTCATGATTTATGTTGTTTGGAGCTAACACCTTCTTTGATTGTGTTCAACTATTACTTGACAATCTTGATATGCTGGTATTTGACATGCTTTTGCTTGATACTTACCATCCACATGCTAATGCCTGTCACCTGTTTATACTACTTGTCATTACATGCTACTGTTTAACACATGTATATCACCTGTCAACTGGTTGTTACCATCTAACATCAGTCATGATACTACTTGGCAAAACCTCTTGTTGTGACATGACTTGTCACTTGATAAACATCATCCTCCTGTCATGCTATCACTTGACACCCAGCATGATATACTTGACCTGTGATTATCACATTTACGGGAATCCTGTCTTGTTATCCTGTATTATGTACAGTGACCTGTTATCCTGTATCATGATCAGTGACCTGAACTCCTGAATTCCTGATCATGTCCTGCTCCTGTTATTCCCGTAAATTGATAATTAACCTAATAATTCATAAAAGGAACAACTTGTATTGGGTCGGGGGAAACATGCGGCTATCAATATGTGTTCGTGTTTACAGTGGTATTAGGCATGTTGTGCAACTAAAACTTCCGGTCTGACCTGTGGGCCTCCAGGCGACCGAGGGAGTGCTGGCTCCCTCATTCCTGGTACCATCATGATAAGGGCATACAATAAGTCCCTTCTGTTTGCCTTGCGGCGGGTTCCGTCACCAAGCAACGGAACAATCCTGGGCCGTGGTCCCGGGTATGCACGGGACCCACTGTAAACATAGTTCGTTGATACCCCCGCTGGTTTCCAATAACAACCTTGCTTTACTCGGATATGGATCTATGTGTGCTGGGACGCTAGTTCACATAGCTAGATATCAGGGTAAGACGAGTAATAATAAAGTGTCAAGATAATAAACCGGCTCTTTAAGTTGTAAGTAAAAGTATGTGGAATGGGACGCATACTGAAGCCTGCAGCTTAGACGGCTATGAATCTGTGATGTGCCTTACCATATTTACTTGTACTGGATTTTACATCGGATTTCCGGTTTTATGACTATTATTATGTTAACTGCTCATACTCAGCTTTATCCTTGTATCCACCTGCCTCCTGTTCATTATCTTATCATGCCCTGAGTACAGTCGGGTTGTATGTGCTTGGGTTATGGTGACATGAGATAAGGGTATATAGATGAGGGTTTCCTTGTTTGGATTATTCCTTCGATGTACTAGTCTCATGGAGCCGTGATCTGAAACCATACAATCAGATTTGCCCGTCCTTGACTTTATTCGGTTTTACTGCTATACATGTGCTTATCCTTGCTCGCCACTTGGCTTTTGCTTCACCACTCGCCTGGGGAGTTCTGACTCCCCTGGATTCTCATGTCCAGGTCATGAAGCTTGGAGCATGTCAGAGCTTGGAACTGGTAGAATCCCAGTTGCTGATCAGAGTGGCGCAGCTGAAGCGTGGATCTCCAGCAGACCGCCCAGAGCTCCATCCTTCCAGGCCCCCCTGTGTGCCTCTCGAGTTTTCCTTTTGTGAACTCGTGAGTGCCTTTTGTACTATTCATCCATGTACATCTGCTTGTAATCTCGCAATTGCGCATATCAGTGATGTAATATTCATGTAATATTGGATCACCCTGGTGATAACTTTGTAATTGTACTCATGTGTTGGAATGTATAATGCACCACTTGCTTCCGTACTCTGATTCTTGCCTGTACTGATGCTTAGCGTATATACGTGAAGGTACTTCTGACTTGCGTATATACGTTGCAGTAATGTCTCCGTATCCGCCAGGATCGGGGCGTTACAGGTTGGTATCAGAGCCTAGGCTCTCACCTCCTCAGTACGTCCAGATGGCAAATTAATGGTCAAGGAATTTGCAACTGGAATGCATGAGTCTTGGTTATACAATCCAACTACAAGTACAAGGTTATCCATTCTCTCTTGATAATCTTTTCCTTGAATTCTGAAGTTCTCCCATGCTTTCATACTTCAGTTTCTTGTTATTCTTGGACCAACTCGGACATGAAAAGATGGGGAAATCATAACGGTTCTGGTTCTTCCTAGGGTAACCCTAACGGAGAAAATCTTGATTTGAGACTATTTCTGCAAGATATGATGAGACACGATCAAGTACAGACGAAGGTCCCGCACCAAGGATCATTGGTTGCACTTCGGGAACAGAAGCCAGGCGACATGTTGGATTTCAGGGAATTACAGCCGGCAATCTTTTCAAGCATGGAGAAGCCCTGGATGCATAGCAGTGGTCAGTAAATCTGACGGATCTTCTAAGTCAACTTGGATCCATGACGAGAATTAAGTGGAAATGATCAAGATTCAGTTAGAAGATATAGCCTGGATGTAGTAGTTGGCGGAAGCAGCGAGACTGGGAAAGCCCAACACTTGGGACTAGTTCTCGAAGGATTTCTATAAGAAGATTCTTCTCTGTAACGGCTCAGAAAGGAATGAAAGTATGATTTATCAGATTGCAGTAAGGAGATTGAATAGTAAATAAGTACACTGCAAAATTTCTAAAGTATAGTCGGTCGGTGTCTTACATGGTGGCCGACAAGGAGAACTGAGCAAGCAATATTCTAGTGAGAAATGAAGATGAGGATCAAGATGTCTCTTATTCCCAAGCGGCCTAAGGAGTGTTCTCAAGTTCTTTTGTCATCATCCGGGAAGTAGAATGGACCCAGAGAAGAAAGATCAGGATAAGATGCAGATGAAGCTGGCAAAGAGACCCTCTCAGTTGATGGAAAGTTGAAGATTTGGCCAGACCCCTAGATGCCCTACTAGCTAAGTCATCCCTCCAACCTTGCCCTTAACATATGATATGCGGATATTGTCTGAAGCCGAGCACCTATAACACAACCGCCGGAGGGGTTATGAATTATGTCATACACGGGTTCAGAGATTAGTTGAAAAATGACTGTCTGTTCAAGAAAGCAGAGAACATCGCACCGACCAGATCAACTCATCTAGTATCACCGTTGTGAGGGAATCTAGGACCTACTAGCAGAATGACCTTGCTTCATCCCCAGCATCAAGCGTGGAGTCATACATAAAGGAGACTAAGAGCTAGGGCACCTGGTAGAAGGAGGCAAACATATGATCTGGCTGAAGGGGAAGTCAGGATGTTCTATATGATGGGGTGAGAACAGGAAGGGATGCTCAATATCTGAAGGGGGAACCAAGTACTGACCGTAACAATTTATTCCCATTTTTAGCATGTCCGGGAGTTGGTAAACTTCTCTATATCATATCCTCCTCATTGCCCTATCAATCCTAGTCCGTCCTATCTCTCTCCCTATTTCGTGATTCCTATTTCTTCTATTTTGCTATTCTAGTTTTTATAATCTTTATAATCTTTATGCCAACTTAAGATATGTGTTGACTAGTGAGGTGACAGCGGGGCAGATATGGTTCGTTCTCATTATGTTCTGGCATTCCTTGACTCTGGTATATCACATTATCTTATGTTGGGCAGATCTTCGGTCTTGCATTATATTCTTATATTTATGGATACATCATGGGAGACTAGTACATCAAGCAGAGTAGTCGTCACTTATATAGTCAGATAGATTGCATCATTTCATGGGGAGTGTCAGTATATAACAACATTTCAGAATCAGGACTCCTGGCAGATAGAGTTATGATATTTTCTATTTTTATTACTCTAATAGCGATCATGATTTCTTCAACTATGTTCAGGGAACTCGGGCATTCTCAGAGCTGATTTGCAGTCAAGATATTATTTAGAAGACAGTATTCGGGACACGCTTCGATTATTATAATTTCTTGATCATGTTCTCAGAGCCAATAACTCCTGGCAGTTTTTATTGATTTGGTGGACCAAAGGCTCCGCTAGCCTCGCTAAGCGAGGGTCGTGTTCTAGTCATCCGTGAACCTAACCAGGTGTGAGTTTCGCTGCACCCTGGTGCTTAGCATTTAGCGTTGTGTTACGCGCTGGCTTCGTCGCGTGAACTTCGCTATATGCGAGTCTCGCAGAGCGTTAGCCTCGCCGCACCCTAATGTTTAACACCTGAGCTGTGTTACGCGATAACCTCATCTAGGCTTGGATTTCATCCGTGGCTAGTCCCTTCAGTGCTTGGCACTCTAACCATTCCTCGGATTTCTTCTAGCGTGCTTTCATGAATCTGCCGAACAGAGTTCCATCACTATATCTGAGCTATCGCCATGGCCCTTGTCAATGATCCATTCCACAAATCTTGCAAGGCTCAGATATCTTCTTCCTGTCTCATCTGCAGTCGGTTTATCATTCATAAGTCAGTATTCCGAATTCTTCACAGTTATTTTATATTCTTGGCTACGTCTTTCAGAGTTAGCAAAGCCCAGTATGCAGCCCGTCAGTGATTCTACTGCAAAAGGATGACATCTTACCATGCAGGGTTTTATATTATATTATGGGCTTCAACACTATGGATTTCATCATCTTTGGCTCACAGTCTGATCGAAGTATTATTGATTTTCTTACCAAGCCAGCTCACCTTATATCATTCAGAATGGGGTAGTCTTTTGAAATTCTGGCAGCGTACTTTCATAAGCAGACATTAGATCAGTATTATTATGGCACCGTCAGAGGATGTATGTATACGGCAGAAGTGCAGGGATGCTTTAGTCCTGAGTTAGCCGTTCAGTCAATCTGGGAGAACAGCTCACAGTTATTCGTATCTTGATTGGCATAATCCTCATTCCTATCTTTTTGTGTTCATTTCACCCCTTATCGAAATTGCGAGGACGCAATTTTCTGTAAGGTGGATGGAGTGTAACACCCCGTTCCCGGAATACGTACTTAGTTGCGTATTCGTATTTTCTGATCGTATTTTTGATTTACTTCCTGTATTTGTTTTGTATTATGAATTATTCATATGATCGTTTTGTCTTGGATCTGGAATCATGAACTCGGAGTCAGCCCTAGTCTGAACCGGGGACTCGATCCTAGTAGATTTCTCAATTTGATCTTTTTGTTATTCCAAATTGACCGATTTCAGTTTTAAAAACTGTTTTCCAATATTTTGGATTTTCTATGATTTTCTGGAATTTTCCTGATTTAAGTTGAAAATCTTCAAAACCGGTGCCGACCAGTACCGCTGACCGATTCTCGGATTTTTAATTTACAAACGGAGTTGAATTTTAAGAAACGGCTTTCCAGTAACTTCTTAAAATCACCTTTTCTATCTAAATACTTTTTCTGAGAATTTTCTAAATTTATCAAAATTCTACTGGATTTGGTGTCGGCCAGTATCACTGGTTGATTCCAGGAATTTTAATTTACAATTGGAATCAAATTTCTAGATTTCGCTTTCATATTACTTCTTAGAATTATATTTTCTTCCTTCAGGCATTTTCTGGGATTTTTCAGATTTTATCAAAATCTGGCCGCCCGGTGTAGACCGGTATTGACGGTTGACCTTATGATTTTTATTTTGAAAATGAGATTAAATTCCTGAAAACCGATTTTACCAAAAATCATTTTATAATATTTATTATTTTTGAGAATTTTTGGGAAGCTTTTCAAGTTACTTTATTTTTGGGACTTTTCCGGAGTTTTCGGTGTTTTCCCAGATACCGGAATAATGTCCAGATATTTTCCCACTTTTTTCTCTTTCCTCGCCAAACGCGAGCTTCACTCCTGGGATTTTGCATTTAATGCGGAGATCCTCTCCATGCTGCATTTAATGCACTGCCAATCAATCCCAATCAAGCCATTATGACTTTTGTCCTTTTGCTAAAACGCAGCTTTTGCTTATTCCCTGGACGCGGCTTTAATTCCCGCGTTTGGCCCATTTTGGCCTAAACGCAGGCTTTCTTTTGGGCTGCGTTTTGGAGAAGTGAAACGCAAGTTTCACTTTATCATGTGAATGTCAACAACAACATTATTATATTTATTTCCTTACCTTTATAAATACCCCACTCCTTCTCTCTCTTCCTTTCATTCTTTTTCCTCTCTTCTTCTTTTTGGTTTACAGAGAACAATGGCAGCAGCAAGGAGCCATCTTCTCCCTCCCATGGCCACCCATTTCTTCCTCATTTCTCCACCATTTTCACCCCAAATCCCACCACCTCTTCCTCCTCCTTCTCCTCCTTCATTTCACCAACAACCAACAACCACAACACCACCTCCACCATCTTCTTCTTCCTCATTTCTCCACCATGAACCCATTAAGCTCCAAAGTTTCACCACCCTCTCCACCACCATATGCACCGCCTTAGCCACCACCAAGTATACCATCTTCACCTCCTCGGCGAGCTCTTTCATCCTAGCCGACTCGTCGCTCCCCGTAACACCGTTTGCAAAATCTCATTTTGACCGCTTGAACTAGACTTGCACCATCAACGTTCATCTCTTGTGAAGACCGGCCTCACCTTTTGGTTTGGGGCCGCGTTCTTCTCCGTTGGCGCGACGCAAAGGGCCGGTACCCTCCTTTTGGATTGGGGCCGAACTTCCCTTTGCTGGACGCAGCAAGGATCATCTTGGGCGAGTGTTCTTCCTCACCAAGACTTGGTTAAACTTGTAATTGCATATCAAAGATCACAACCCTTAAAACTGTTTCTGCTCGCTGTTTTTCAACATTAGTCGACTTGACCCCTTGACCAGTCGACTAACCCCTTGGAACGCAGCCTGGTTATTCTGGAACGCACCTTATTAGTCGACTAATCCTTTGTGCCAGTCGACTAACCTTTCCTGAACGCGTCCTTTCCCTGGAACGCTGCCTACTCTTTCATCCCTTATTGACTAACTCTTTCTTGTGAGACGCGGACTTGTGAAACGCGGATTCATGAGACGCGGACTTGTGGCAAGACGCGGACTTGTGGAACGCGACTTCGTGAGACGCAGTTTTGCGAAACGCAGCATACTAGTCGACTGACCCCCTGCTCCTAGCCGACTAACCCTTCCTGAAACGCAACTCTTTGAAACGCAGCCTTTTCTGGAACGCGACCTATTAGTCGACTACTCCTCCTTTATAGTCGACTAACCCCTTCATAAGTCGACTAACTATTCTCCCTAGTCGACTAATCTTGACTGGTTGCTTTGGTTCATTCCTTCCTTGAATATGGACTTTATCCTCGGGACATGTATCATACATTGTTATTCCATGACTTGTCACTTGACAAATATCACCTTCCCTCCTCTCTGTTTGATTCCTAACGCGGATCCCATGACCGCGTCCGTGTTCTTCTTGTGTTAACGCGACGCAGCACCCGCATCCGCGTCCGCGTTCTCCTCGCGTCCTGTTTTGAACACGGGTCTCGAACCCCGCGTTTGCGGTGCCTTCACGACGCGACTCCCGCGTCTGTGATTCCCGCGCATGTTATTCTCGCGACGCTATTCCCGCGTCTGCTATTCTCGCGTCCCACTCTCAAAATTCGCGTCTCCCCTGAACACTCTCTCTCTCTCCATGGATTTCTCTCTTTTGAATTTCTCCTCTCTACCTATTACTCTCTTTAACGCGTTTACGCGTTGATTCCCTGGATTCCGGAGATCGAGGATTTCACTATATTTATTAAAGATTAGGCGAGTGATCTCGCTATCCTCTTGCCTTACTATTTTATTGGTTATGCGAGTGTTCTCGCTTTCTTCTCGGCTTTCCCCTTTCATCTGGTCAACTTATATTATTCATGATTTATGTTGTTTGGAGCTAACACCTTCTTTGATTGTGTTCAACTATTACTTGACAATCTTGATATGCTGGTATTTGACATGCTTTTGCTTGATACTTACCATCCACATGCTAATGCCTGTCACCTGTTTATACTACTTGTCATTACATGCTACTGTTTAACACATGTATATCACCTGTCAACTGGTTGTTACCATCTAACATCAGTCATGATACTACTTGGCAAAACCTCTTGTTGTGACATGACTTGTCACTTGATAAACATCATCCTCCTGTCATGCTATCACTTGACACCCAGCATGATATACTTGACCTGTGATTATCACATTTACGGGAATCCTGTCTTGTTATCCTGTATTATGTACAGTGACCTGTTATCCTGTATCATGATCAGTGACCTGAACTCCTGAATTCCTGATCATGTCCTGCTCCTGTTATTCCCGTAAACTGATAATTAACCTAATAATTCATAAAAGGAACAACTTGTATTGGGTCGGGGGAAACATGCGGCTATCAATATGTGTTCGTGTTTACAGTGGTATTAGGCATGTTGTGCAACTAAAACTTCCGGTCTGACCTGTGGGCCTCCAGGCGACCGAGGGGAGTGCTGGCTCCCTCATTCCTGGTACCATCATGATAAGGGCATACAATAAGTCCCTCCTGTTTGCCTTGCGGCGAGTTCCGTCACCAAGCAACGGAACAATCCTGGGCCGTGGTCCCGGGTATGCACGGGACCCACTGTAAACATAGTTCGTTGATACCCCCGCTGGTTTCCAATAACAACCTTGCTTTACTCGGATATGGATCTATGTGTGCTGGGACGCTAGTTCACATAGCTAGATATCAGGGTAAGACGAGTAATAATAAAGTGTCAAGATAATAACCGGCTCTTTAAGTTGTAAGTAAAAGTATGTGGAATGGGACGCATACTGAAGCCTGCAGCTTAGACGGCTATGAATCTGTGATGTGCCTTACCATATTTACTTGTACTGGATTTTACATCGGATTTCCGGTTTTATGACTATTATTATGTTAACTGCTCATACTCAGCTTTATCCCTTGTATCCACCTGCCTCCTGTTCATTATCTTATCATGCCCTGAGTACAGTCGGGTTGTATGTGCTTGGGTTATGGTGACATGAGATAAGGGTATATAGATGAGGGTTTCCTTGTTTGGATTATTCCTTCGATGTACTAGTCTCATGGAGCCGTGATCTGAAACCATACAATCAGATTTGCCCGTCCTTGACTTTATTCGGTTTTACTGCTATACATGTGCTTATCCTTGCTCGCCACTTGGCTTTTGCTTCACCACTCGCCTGGGGAGTTCTGACTCCCCTGGATTCTCATGTCCAGGTCATGAAGCTTGGAGCATGTCAGAGCTTGGAACTGGTAGAATCCCAGTTGCTGATCAGAGTGGCGCAGCTGAAGCGTGGATCTCCAGCAGACCGCCCAGAGCTCCATCCTTCCAGGCCCCCCTGTGTGCCTCTCGAGTTTTCCTTTTGTGAACTCGTGAGTGCCTTTTGTACTATTCATCCATGTACATCTGCTTGTAATCTCGCAATTGCGCATATCAGTGATGTAATATTCATGTAATATTGGATCACCCCTGGTGATAACTTTGTAATTGTACTCATGTGTTGGAATGTATAATGCACCACTTGCTTCCGTACTCTGATTCTTGCCTGTACTGATGCTTAGCGTATATACGTGAAGGTACTTCTGACTTGCGTATATACGTTGCAGTAATGTCTCCGTATCCGCCAGGATCGGGGCGTTACATCTATGATGGGGGAACTCAACTATTTCCTTGGACTCCAAATCAAGCAAAAGAAGGATGGGATCTTCATCAATCAAGCCAAGTACACAAAGGAACTAATCAAAAGGTTTGGGCTTGAAGGATCAAAAGTAAGCAAAACTCCCATGGCAACAACTACAAAGCTTGACAAGGATGAACAAGGTAAAAGTGTAGACATTAAATTATATCGTAGCATGATTGGTAGTTTGCTTTATTTGACGGCTAGTAGGCCGGATATTATGTTTTCCGTTTGTCTTTGTGCACGTTTTCAATCTTGTCCTAAAGAATCTCACATTATTGCGGTTAAACGCATAATTAGATACCTTAAGGGCACTATTGAAATGGGTTTGTGGTATCCTAAAACCGGATTATTTGAAATGAAGAGTTTTTCGGATGCCGACTATGCGGGTTGTAGGGTAGATAGGAAGAGCACAAGTGGAACATGTCAATTCTTGGGTAATTATCTTGTATCTTGGTCTTCCAAAAAGCAAACTTCAGTAGCCCTATCAACCGCCGAGGCGGAGTATGTTGCAGCCGGAGCTTGTTGTGCACAAGTTCTTTGGATGAAACATACTCTCCTTGACTATGATTTACACTTTGATCATGTTAAAATATTTTGTGATAATACTAGTACTATTCACATGACAAAGAATGCAAATCAATATAGTAAAACCAAACACATTGACATTAGGTATCACTTTCTTAGAGATCATTATGAGAAAGGTGATATTGATATTGACTATGTTTCTACCGATTTTCAACTTGCCGATATTTTTACTAAACCTTTAGACTATGCTAGATTTTCATTTATTTGTGGTGAGTTGAATGTTTGTATTATGGATTCTTAAAATGAAATTTTCTATTGTTTTGTTTTAACCCTTTTTGATGTATGACAAAAAGGGGGAGAATAAGTTTAAAAGTTTAAGTTTGATACTATTTGAGTTTCATTTCATGGAGAAAAATATATATGTTTAATTAAAGTGTTTATTGAAAAAGAAATAAGTTTGCTTATAGTTTGAGTTTAGTTTATTTACTATAAGTTTAAAGAGAAAAAGTATAAGTTTGATTGGTATTTAGTTTGATTTCAATTGGTATTTAAGCTTTTTGACAAAATTATTAGGTTTTCAATGCTTCATGAATCTCACTAATAGTTATTTTTTTACATAGCATTGTTTGAGGGGGAGCTTTCCAAGCTCTTCTTCCTTTATTTGTTTAAATGACTTATATGTTTTGTCATCATCAAAAAGGGGGAGATTGTTGGCCCAAGGTTACAATCACCCATGATTAGTGTATTTTGATGATTACAAAACATATTAGTTATTTGTACTAATAACATTTGCTATTTAAGTGTGTTTCAGATTTCTATTCATTATAGAAGTCTTCTCTCACAAATATAAGGATTTGGACTCAAGTCAACTCCAATTGGGCTCAAGGAACAAGTGTTGAAGATTATATGAAGAAGCCTATTGAAGATCTTGAAGTCCTTAGAAACATTGTAAGAAATAGAATGTTAAAGTTTGAGTATATGAAATTTGGCTCTAGGATTTGCACACACACTTGTTTCATATATTTCCTATGTTTTGAAAATGGTTATTTCTAAGCTTTATGCCTTAGTTTATATATACATGTACCAAAAGCTTTATATCTTGAAAATCTTGTTTAAAACATGTGTATAAACTATTTTCTGCATAATACTTAGCTATATGTAATTTTAAATTATTTCTCAAAATTTTTCTAACTCAAAACCAGCCCAGTTTTCTGTTTCAGGCAACTCCGGCCGACCGGCCCGGTCGACCGGCGATGTGTCTGGACATGCACTGTTTGTGCATGTCTGTCGGTCGACCGGACCGGTCGACCGACGGAGAGCAAATTGCTCACAGGTTTTTTTCGGTCGACCGGACCGGTCGACCGGAAGAAGGAACTGTGTTTCCTCTTTTGGGACGGTCGACCGGACCGGTCGACCGAGAGCCAACGGCTCTTTGCAGCTGGGCTGGCGGTCGACCGGACCGGTCGGCCGCCAAGCCTGCAAAAACCCAACGGATCTTTCCTCTTTTGTGCAATTCTGAAATCTGTTTTTTATCTGATTTCTTGGCAGACTTTTTCAGCGATTTTCAGGTCTTTTTCAGAGAAAATAAGACCAAAAGAAATTGTTTTTAACCTATTTTTAACCCTATAAATAAGGGAGAAGTCTCTCTTGCATATCACTTAGAAAAATCCTCAAGTTTGTGTTGTTTTCAAAAGAGAAAAGAAAAGAGTTTAAAGCCTTCATTCCAATTCTTTTAAAGTTGGTTTTTCAGTTGTGTTTGATTGTCTATATCACTCTACAACTGAAGTTTTCTCACCACACTTCATAGAGCCAAAAATCCTATACTCATTCTATAGTGAAGTTGTAATTGAAGTGAGAGTGTTTGTAAAAGAGTTTGAGAAAAAGTGTAGTGATCTTGTTGGTGATCACTTTGTTCTTGTAATCCTTTCCTTGTGGAGCAACCTCTTCGGTAGAGGTCCTTTGTACTCGGTGGAGCTCGGTGCTCGGTCTTCGGTAGACCAAATTGTAAAGGCGTCCTCGGTGGATAGTGGAAACCCTTCACGGAGGTGAAGGCGGGGAGTAGAGCGGTGGCTCGAACCTCGAAACAAATCACTTTGTTTGCGATTGCCTTTGCGTCTAATTCTTGCTTTACTTTTCAATAGCTCCTTATTGCTTTCTATTGCATACTTGTGATATTGTTTGAATCTCTTGTGATACTGTTTGCTTGCTTGTAATTCTTGCCATATATCATTGTGTTCGCATCATTCTTCATACCATCCATTTCATACTTGTGTGTGCCAATCCCATACTCATCCAACAAGAGCTTCACATAGCGCCTCAACCCATATCAAGGGGAATCAAGAGGAGTTTAGTCCAGAGCCTCGCAAGGGGAATTCGGCTACACTTGTTGGATTGTACTAAGTTGAGCCTCACTTGTTTTTAGGTTCCGCATTTAGAGTGTTAAAATTTTAAGATTAGCAATCACACCTATTCACCCCCCCTCTAGGTGTTTTTCAATTGGTATCAGAGCTTGGACTCTAGGATTTGGTTTAACAACCTTAGAGAAGATCCTAATTTGCTAATCATTTTATTCATATTCATATTCATATTCATATATGTTAAAATTTCAGTTTATTATTTAGATCTTGTGTTAAAGGTAGATAGTGTTGATAAGCTCAAGTTCACAATACACACACAAGTTTCATGTTTTAAGTTTCGTGTTTTGGTTTCGGTTTAACCGATCTTGGTTTTCATGAATAGATAGTATCAAAACAAGTTTACATGATTTAATGTATATTAGATTTGATCTATATACATCTATGCTTCATATACTTAGAAAAACTTATTTTGATAAGCCTATTCATGTGTTTAGAGTTTTGTATTTAAATAAAACTTATTTTCAGATTTAATGTCAAACACATAGATATAATACCTTTCATGTATATTGGATTCTATCCATATACAACATGCTTAAAAGTTGTTTAAATATCGTGTTTTTGTATTTACATGTGCTTTGGAGAAAACGAATTTCCATTTCAAAATCCTAGTTTCGAAAAATACAGTTTTTGGTTTAAGGTAAATTTTCAATCTCACAAAAATGGTTCAAATAGTTTGAAATATGTGTTGAATTTTTGTCACACATATTTGTATTTCAAAGATATAATAAGAACTGATTTTTGTGAAATTTATGTGATTTTATGGGATTTATTTGAAGTTAAAAAGTCGAGTTTTTAAATCTCAAATTGGCTGGACTGACTGTCTGCCGGTCGACCGGACCGGTCGACCGAAGTAGGGGCCGGTCGACCGACATGCACAGGACGTGCACGCAGCCAGGCTGGTGGGCCGGTCGACCGGGTCGGTCGACTGTCCAGAGAGCTCTGCTCTCTGGAAATGGCCCCGGTCGATCGGCCTGGTTGACCGGCAGAGAGCTCTGCTCTCTGTATCCAGCTTCGGTCCACCGGGCGGCCGACCGGCCAGAGAGCCGTTGCTCTCTGGTTCCAATCTCGGTCGACCGGGCCGATCGATAGAAGGCTCAACAGTCAAAAATATGACCGTTGGCCGGTCGACCGGAAGAGCATTGTTGCCCTTTGCCTGCTGCCAATGGGCAGAATTTTATGGGGCTATATATACCCCATATTTGAATTGGTTTTTTGACAATTTTTCTAAGAGCAAAAACTCTCATTCATTCTAGTGTTTATATTCAAATTTTCAAAAGAGTTTTAAGCCAAAATGATTTATCTTTTATTTGTTTTCAAGGGTTGGAAAAAGCAAAGAAAAATAGAGATTTGGGATATTTGTTTGTTCTTCATTTCTATCAAATTCTAAGTTATTTTCTCAAGTATTTTTCTTTGTGATTTGATTTCCAACTCCTTGATTTCTCACACTTGAGCTTATCTATCTATCCTATCTATAGGATCATTATTTTGTGAGAAAAATTCGGTTTGTAGTCTTTGAGATCACCAAATTGTAAACCCTCCTTGATTTGTGTTATCCCTCTAGTAAGAGGTAATTTGGTTATCCCTCTAGTGAGAGGTGATAATGGAGGTTGTGTTGGAATCCTTCAAGTGTGAGGTGATTGTGGTTGTGTGGCTAAATACCTATCCCTTATTTGTGAGGTGGATATTGTGTTGGTTTGTGCCTTGCCTCTAGTGAGAGGTTGTATTTGTTGGAGAGAGGAGTTGTGTACTCCCAAATTGTATTTGTCCAAATCCTCAGTGGAGGTTCCCTGTGTGAGAAGTCCTGTGTGGACGAGTTAGTGGAAATCCTTCTGTGTGAAGGCGGGGACGTAGAGCTGTATGCTCGAATCTCGAAACAAATCTTAGTGTTTGCGTTTGATCCACTTTCTCTAACTCTCTCTCTTTTATATTGTGCCTTGCATTGATTCATATTGCTCATTCATATTCATATGCTTGGTATTGATTGTGTATGTGTCATACTTGTGTTAAACCAAGAGAGCCTCATATAGCACCTCAACTCTTATTTAGAGAAATTTAGAGGAGATAGTTCAGAGCCCTTCACCGGGAATTCGGCTACACTCTTTGGTTACACTAAGTGTGTTGCATTTGATTTTTAATTCCGTATGATTTGTCATTAGATTAGCCTTACACCTATTCACCCCCCTCTAGGTGTACTTTTAATTGGTATCAGAGCCTACGCTCCTGATATTAGGTTTAACCACCTAGAAGTGAGATCTTGGTTAACTAATCTACATTTGAATTTGCATCTGTACACATATAGTTTGCACTCATGGATGTCCCTCCCATGTTTGATATCTCAAAAATTGATACATGGAAGGTTCTGATGAGTTGTCATTTAAAAGCCATAGGTTACAAAGTTTACCTTGCCATTATTAAGGAATATTACTTTAGTAATAGCAAGCATATAGAGGCTAATGCACAAGCCCTAAAGGCACTTAGAGCATCTCTTAGTAAAGAATATTTAAATATGGTTTCTCATTGTGATTCCGTCTTTACATTGTGTAATATCTTAATCTCTCCAAAGCTTCAATTGCCAATCCAAATGGAGAAGAAATCTAGTGGAGATGAATCCGAACAACGTTGTTCATGGTCTAAGGGAATGACTCCCTTGAGGTATATTCGGATACTCAACTAGATGATATTTCTACTTCTTCTTGTAATGAATGTATGGATGCACATGCTTCAAATTATGAACTAGCTATAGGTTATGAAAAATTGTTAGAAAGACATAATCTCTTGAAAAAAAAAAGTTGTGCATTAAAAGAAGAAAATAAAAATTTGTCTTCTAAACTTAATATTGTTTTGTAAGAACGGGATGAGATTTCAAATGAGAGGGACTCTTTGAAGTCCCAGCTTGAACTTGCCTTAAAAGAAAATGAAATTTTGAAAAATAAAAATGATTGTGAAATTGTTTTGAAGAAAAATGAAGATCTATCTTCAAAACTCATTTTTGTTTTAAAAGAAAATGATTCTTTGAAAAGCAAAATTGATTTGATTTTAAAAGAATTGAAAGTTTGCTTAAATGAAAATAAATCTTTGAAAATTGATTTGTCTTCACATGTTTGTCATGCTAGTATAGCTTCATCATCTAACTTACTTATTGCATGCTCTATTTCTTCTAACATTGAAAATGATATAAATTTATTAAAGAAGAATGTTGATTGTTTGGGCTCCACTTTGAGCCAATGTGCCATGAACCACACGCGGTTGGAATCCACGTTTTGAAAGAAATAAGTTCCACCTATGTATGCACACAAACCACAGCATGCACATGCTCCTCACGTTCATACTCATAAGACTTTGTATGCTCATGTGTACACATGTACACATTGTGGATGTAAGGGCCACCTTGTTAAGTTTTGTTATGATAAAATACATGATGTAAATTTAGCAAATAATTTTGTTTGGGTTAGGAAAAGAGCTAACCCCCATGGACCCAATAGTGTTTGGGTATCAAAGACCCCCCTATGATATTTGATGTAGGTGTGGGCTCTCACTTGACGTGAGAGTGATGGTGCCTTCAGGTGGATGCGTTCTGAGCTTAAAGGTGACAAATTTTGGATGCATCACTTTCAAGAGGAGTTTGGTGGGAGGACCACCTTGGTTTGGAGACCTAGATATGTACCCTCTTGATTTTGGTAACGATCTCTTACTCCTCATTTATGTTTATAAGCTTTTCATGTCATTGATTTTTAACATGTCTTGATTATTATGATAAATGCCATGATAATTAGATTAGTGATATACATAATTAGTATTTGAGATATACCCATGTTCATATGGATTATTACTTTTGTATTCTCACTTTAGTTTGACTATCATGTATATCATAACTCTAAACATGTGCATTCATATAATAATCATGTTAGTTTTTGTTTTGATTTTATGCTTCATGATTTGATTACATGTTTAGATGTTAGTTTTCATTAAAACTTAAGTATATATTTGTATAACTAGTGAGCCACAAATAGAATATTATATGTTTGTGCTTGATTGCTCATTTGTACTCATTAGACATACTAGTATAGCCTAGTTTTGATGACTCTTGCATTTTAACTTGCTTTCCCATTTTGTACATGTTTTCATGTTTATGATTAGCTTCATGTATATGTCTATTTTGTCTAAACTAATAGTTATACATATACATCCTTGAGCCACTTGCCTTCATGCATATATTTTGTGGACTCGTTCATGTTTGGATATGTATGTATACTCTAGTTTGTACAAAACATACATATGCCTTGAAGTTTCAATTATTTTGATGAAAAATTAAATTTTCATGTTTTTCATGTTTTAAGGAATTTCATTTTTAGCTTAATTGCCTATTTTCATGACTATGTCTTTCACACATAACTCTTATACACTCACTTTACTTAATGTTTTCTCATGACTTTTTTTTCATGAGTATGATATGTGCTTTATAGATTTTGAGTGTTGATGATCGTGTGACTTACATGTTTTTCATGAAATATATTCTTGTTTTATTCCTTATAATTTTATCATATAACTAGTTGCGTATTCTTCATTTGGTAGAGTGTTCAAACTTGCTAAAATTATTTTCAAACTTATTTTTAAAAATCCTTACCCATTTAAGGGCGGTTGGTTAGGCGACCATGCCTTATATGCTCTTTATTGAAAATCTATTTAAACATGTGCATGAAGGGTGGTAGGTATGAGTTATACACTTGATTTTCATCATATTTTCAATTGGTATATTAATTGATATTTTCATTAGTTGTACACTCATATTTGGTTTTCAATATATGTATGTTTCAAAACTTCAAAAGTATCAATTTCTATTGGTATTTACATTTTCATACATATATATGTGTTTTGATTATGCTTATTATATCTTTATATCTTAAAGCACAAATGTTGTTTATGCTAAGCTTGATTTAGTTCTTAATGACTATTAGTTTTCAAAATTGGTATTTTATACAAGCTTATGTAACATTTTCATTGGTATTTCATAAAGGGGGAGAAAACTTCATGTTTAGTTTTTAATCGATTGTATTTCCTATTGGTATTATACTCCCACTCTTTATAATATATTATGTTTCAATTGGTTTCTTATGCTTCAAAATGAAAAAATATTTTAATTTGGAATATGCCAATATTTTCAATATTGGTATCAAAAATCTTAAATTGGCTTTATTCTAAAATTTGGTATCAAAATTACAAAATGTTTACAATTGGTATCATGGTTTATAATATACATATATATTTCAATTGATATCAAAACATACAATGTTTCATTTTCATTAGTATTAAAAGTTTACAAGACATTTTCATTAATATCTCTTGGTATCTTAAAAATTTTAATTTACTTTCAATTGGTATTGTTTATTTTAAATTGGTATCATAATTTGGTATCAAATGTTTTGATATTTATTGATTATATGCATGGGGAGCTTAACATCTTCCTTATATATAGATTCATGTTGAGTGTATCTCATATTGAAGAGCTTGACCGTTTTTCTTTATGTCTTGTACGTGTGTAGGAGGAGCTTCACATCTTCTTTTATACATTGTATATTATACATTATGTGATTAGAGTCTAGTCATCTCTTTTTCATGTAATGCATGTATACAGGGGGAGTTAACTTCACGTCTCTCCTCTTCAAGAATGTATATAGCATATACACTTTATTGTTTTGATTTATGATAAGAAAAATATGACTCATGTCTTTAATGTTTGTACCCCTTTGTTGATGAATTGACAAAAAGGGGGAGAGAAATTTGGAGCTTTTATATGCATGCTTGTTTTATTTGTTACCTTTTACCATTGGTATCAAGATTGATATCAAGAGTATCTTTTGTTTGTTGGTATCAAGAGCATCTTTTATTGTATCTTTTTATTGGTATCAAGAACATGTTTATTCTGAGATTTTTCAGAATTTATCAAAATCCGGCCGATCGGTGTAGACCGGTATCAACGGTTGACTTCAAGATTTTTAATTTGAAAACAGGATTTTATTTCTGAAAACCGATTTTGTATTATTCCTCAGGATGATATTTTCTACCTCTGGGTATTTTTGGAGATTTTTCTGTAACAGTCGATATTTTCTGACCTTATTATAATATTATATTTTTTGGAATCTTTCCTTCCCTTTCTTTCTTTCTTTTCCTTTCTTTTCCCCCATCACTTCACCGCCGAACCCACACCCCTTCCACATTGGCCCAGTCCCATCACCCCCTTCTTTCCATCAATCCCTCTCTCCTTTTTCTATTCCTTTCTTTTTCTTTTTCCTTATATTTCTTTCTCCCTTCTCTTCTTCTCCCTTATCTTCTTCTTCCTTCTCCATTTTTGGCCGACGCTCCGGCCTCCATCGCCGGCGAGAAGCCCCAACTCTGACGGCCAAGTCCCCTCTCCTCCATCTCCAACAACACCACCACCTCCATCTTCTTCCTCCAACAAAATTCCGACCATCTTCACCTTCTTCTTCAAATCAACCACTACCACCACCATCTTCTCTACTCCAACTCCACCCCCACAACACCCTACTTCTCCTCCTCCTCTCATCTCCTTCAATTTCTCCACCACCACCTCAAATCACCACTAAAATCACTATCTCCACCATCACCACTACTTTTCTTCATCATCAAACCCAAACTCCCCCTTTTTCCCTTTTCTTCTTTGGGGTGGCCGGTACCACCCCAGACCTAGGGGTCGTCGGCGCGTCGCTGGCGGCTGTGCGCAGTCAGGGGCCCTCTGGTCCCCTGTGCGTGAGTTGAGGAGGGGCGGTAGCCCCCTTTCTCCCTCTCTCTCCCCTTTTCCCTCTCTCTCTTTTCACTCTTTAATTCTCTCTCTCCCAGTTTCTCTCTCTAGCTCTCTCTCCTCAGTTTCTCTCTTTCTTTCTCTAACTCCTCCTTTCTCTCTCTACATTTTCTCTCTCTAAATCTCTCTTCCTCTCTCTAATTCTCTCTCTTCTCTCTCTCCTCTTCTCTTTCTCTCTCTAAAAATATACATATAATTATTATATTTTGGCGTGTGCGCAAATTCTGGGGATCTCAGAGTATTCGGCTTTTCCAGAGGTTTAGGCGAGTGCTCTCGCCTCCATTTGGTTTTTCCCGCTTCGTCAGATCGACGTGTATTTATTTCGTATTTAAATATATTTTGTATTGGGCGGTGCCCCTGTATTTGTATGTGGCCAAGTGCCGTGATTGTAGTTGTATATGCCTGTGTTGAATACTTGTACTAGGATAGTTTACTTCTTGCATATATATCATGCCAGTGATGTGCTATTTTTACTGCTTTATACCATGCGTGGTCGACCCTTCGTGGTCGTTAGTCTCCGGGCTTCATACTTAGCCTCTGGGCCCTTCAGCCTTCGGGCTCTCTACTCTATGGTAGATTAGCTATTATCATGATATAACATGCTTGCGTGGTACTAACATCGCATGTACTCTTGTACCGGCTCTGGGTTTCTGCCCACTCCCAGGATGGCTACCCAATGGTTTCCGGTCTGTACCCTTATGGGTTTCGTGGTAGCTACCGAGAGTGCGCTTACACCCTGAGCGTACTTTAGCCTCCAGGCTTTCACCCATTACGTCAAAAGAGAAGTGCGCTCAGACCGTCAGGTTTCAGCTCTGCCTGGTAGGCATGCTTAGCGCTCAGCGCTTTACCACTAGATTCGTCTAGGGAGATGCTGCCGAATTTTCTACTCGCACTTTAAGCCGAGTCGTTCCGGCAACCTCGTCAGGCGCTTCAGTGTTTAACACTGTTTACTGTTCGTACCTCCAGCTTGCTCAGCTCCGCTTGATTGTGCTCAGTTATCACTCTATCACTTGCCACCTACATAATTGTTATGTTAACACTTGACATATACCTGTTTATATTACTTAACAACTGATATGTTATCACCTGACACCCGATATGCTACTACTCGACATCTGCTCATATTATTCCACCTGTCCCCTGTTATGGCATGACTTATTACTTACCACCTGCCTGAACACTTGTCGTTGGCATGTTAAAACCTGATACCAGTTATGATTATCACATTACAGGAATGTAGTACCTGATCTCTTGTTATGAATTCCCGTTATGCTTGTTATGACTCCCGTTATGCCTGTTATGTACTCCTGTTATGACCAACTATGTTCCTACTCATTCCCGTAATCTGATAATTATGTTTAATAAGCTATAAAAGGACAACCTATACGAGAGAAGGGAGGGAAGTGATGGATGCCAGTATGATGCCTTGCTTATAGTAGTGGAATCCTAAAATTGACGATTCGTGTTAGGGGAATTTCAGGCCCCCAATGGCTGTATCCCAGGCGGACGAGAACTATTATAAGTATGAGCTATCACTTCTTCATCAGCTTTCAAGAACCAACCTCAGCTTGCTCATATATGAATGTATGTGCGTTGAGATGTACACCAGGACACATACCTAAATATATGGGTCGGACGAGTAATAGTATAAAAGATGCCACTATGTACCTGTTGTATGCTTTGCCATGTTTGCTTCCATCGAGTTTTACATCAGATTTTCGGTTTTATGATTATTTTTATATTAGCTGCTCATATCCTGCTTTACCACTCGTATTCTATTACATCAGTCTCCTGCTCTTATCTTATCATACCATGAATATTCCGGCTTGATATTACTTGCTATATATCTACCTGCTTCTGTTTGCTTGTACTCACAACACGATTTTCAATGCATGATTATGATTCAGTTTTATCGATACACGTGTACTTATCTTTGTACGCCATCTAGCATTCGCATCACCACTTACTAGGGAGTTCTGACTCCCCTAGATCCTCATGTCCAGGTCCTGGAGTTTGGAGCGTGTGAATTCCCCCAGTTGCTGACCTGAGAAGTGCAGCGGTAGCGTGAATCCCCAGCAGACCGTCCAGAGCCCTATCCTTCCAGGCCCCCCTGCGCGTCTCTCGAGTTTTCCTTCTGTAAACTCGTGAGTGCCATTTGTACTGTTCATACTTGTATACCCCTTTGTATTCTCGCATTTGCGCCTATCGGTAATGTAATATTCTTATAATATTTGTCACAACTGGTGATAACTTTGTAATTGTACTCATATGTTGGAATATATAATGCACCACGTGCTTCCGTACTCTGATTTTTGCCTGTACTGATGCTTAGCGTATATACGTAAGGATATTTTTGACCTGCGTATATACATCACAATAACGTCTCCGTACCCGTGGGATCGGGACGTTTCAGGGGGGCATCTATAGTGGTCGATTTTCAACGCATGTTGAGATCACGCCACGTGTCCTGCCGCCTAGTAGCGCCCCAAGCGGCCAAATCACCTTTCCGCAAGCGGGCCCAATATGCTTGTAAGCCCTACTTGGGCCCAAAGAAGAAGCCTCGGGTCTTGCCTGATCCCACATCAGTCCAGCTCCACTATTTCGGATCCTCGACTCAATCGGAGCTATGCAGTTCTCTGGAGATTCCAGTCATCGGTGCGAAGATCATCTCCGAAGCTACCCTAGACTTAGATACGAAGACCCTTACGAAGCCTGTCGCTCCAGCTGGTTACAGCTGGACGACATGTTCTCGTGATTCGCGGATCCAGTCATGCTACCAAATCATCTCCACGTTCAAAATGTTACAGCGCCTCTACATCAATGCAGGTTATTATGGATAGTGGAGGATATCTCTGCATGGCTATCCCAACAATCAAGCGGCGAAATCTGACGGTTACAATGAAATCACTACGTGCCAATCATGCAGTTACTGAAATATAAAATAGTCGTGTGTGCATTAATAGCTCACCAGGTATTTATATTATTTTTTCTCCAACGAGTAGGGGGTTAGCTTCTGATTACCACCAAAACACATTGTTCATAAGTATTCTTTGTTTTTTTTCAAACAAAGTAACTTATTCTCACGCCCGAGGGTCTTCAACAGGCACCACACCGGTGCTCCTGACCTGATAGGTGTTCTTTGTCTTCTGTGTTTTTGGCAGGATAAATCGGGAGTGTTCAACTGCTTGTGGCGGGAATTCCCCACTAAATAAGACTTTGGATACATGCGTCAAGACATATTTTGAATTTTCTAACATGTATTAGGTTATTCAGATATTTCAGATAGTTAATCACTATCCATATTTTAAATGGAACGAACACGAATATCTGTATTAGCCAAATTACAGATACATGTTCGGGTTCAGAGCGGATAATTTGTATTCGTTTACATCCCTAGTTTTAACATTTTTCACATAAAAGATAAAACGTACTAAAATTAAGAGTAAACTCATTTTCCACCTAGTGTATCTTGTTCATAATTGCTAATATCCAGATATCCGATTCCGATCCTATCCAAATTCTATTCAACAAATATGATTAGCGTGTTAAGATAACATGACAATACTTATATCCACTCCGTATCTGACTCGTTTGCACCCCCACTGTGAAAGCAATACGAAAATGCTCTAGACATTTTTACACAACAAAGTAAATCTCTCTTGTTCGAACTTTAAAATACTCTATATTATTATAAGAAAAAACTAGTATATATTCTTCTAGGTGTCGTTTTGCGAGGGATTAACGAAGAGTTAAAAGAGTTTATTCCCTCTTTAATCTGCCAAACACAAAAAAAAATGAAACAAGAGTTAAATAACTTAATCATTGCTTAACCTGCTAAACACAAAATAAGCAAAGAATTTAGATAACCCTAATAAAGGGTTAAGAGAAGTTAATCCCCAAAAATGGAGAGGTAACAAATCCCACCACTTTATTTGCATAAAAATTTATTAATATCATATCTCCAAACACTCATATAAAAATGTATTAATCTTACATGAGTCCTACGTGGCAGGTGCCATACAAGACTGCTTTACGAATTGTATTTGGATCAAAATACACGGGACACATAAAAAGTGCAAATGGATCACGTCAGATCTTTTATATAGACCTTTTTTCCTTCATTTTTGGAAATCAAATATTTAACTAGCGAACAATATTATAAATATTAGATATTACTTCAGGTGACATTTCTGTGTTAAAAACAAACAAGTGAAGTTCTAAAACTACTTCAAACTCTTAAAGAATTCAGTGCAAATAAACATCGAAAGTGATTACCGAAGAACTCGAAAACCCATAAAGTACTGTAGAATTTATTTATTTTTTCCTTTTCTTTTCAATCAAACGAAAATTTTGGACCTTTTCCCCCCTGTCTCATGTCAATCTACTCCAATTTCCATTTTTTTTTTTTTTTGGAAATATAGATTGTAGCGTGATGCATTTGAGAGTTGAACCCAGAATTCTTGTCACTTGAAATAAAAAATTTTACCACTATACTACAGTGACACTTATACTTATATGTTTGGCTTTGCTGCAAGTGAGAGGTAAAAATACAAGAGAGAAATGAAGATGAGAAATGTGAAAGTATAAATAGAAAATTGTGATTTGTGCAAGTAAATTTTACGGTATTTGATTGTAATGTGAAATTTAAGTGGGAAAGTATATTGTGCTTTATGGTTTGATTAGTAATGTGAAAGTGTAAGTGGAAAAGTTGATCACAAAATTAACTGTTTGATGATTTAAATAATATCAATATTATTAAATTAAATTTGTTGTTATATTAAATTTGTCAATTAAATATTAAAATAGTAATAAAAATATTAAACTAATAATAAAAAATAATATAATATTATAATGTTAAAATAATAATAAAAACTATCTAAAATAATTAAATACTAAATATTATAATATTTTTAAATTTATAATTATTATGAAATACTAAAAATTCCAAAATTATTTAAAAACGTTAATATTAAAATATTAAATATTATAATATTATAATAGTTTATAAAAAATTAAAATTAAATTAATTTTAAAAAATATTAATGACAATATTAAATATTAATATTTTAATATTAAATATTATAAAAAAGTAACTATAACACCCTGTAAATGAGAAAATAAAGATATAAAAATGAGAAATGAGATTGAGAAAAATACAAGTAATCTCACTTGCACTTTTACCCTTAAAAGAAACGGTACAAGTTATAAAAAAAATTTCTCACTTGTCTCACATCCTCAAAACACACCCACCTTAGAGAGAGAGAGAGAGAGAACAAAAGGTGCCCGGTTTCATTAGCAAGCATAAAATGTAGGCCGGTGGAATTCAACTCACCAACTTAGCTTCCAAAAAAAACTCCTTTTTTTTTCTATTTTCCGTGTCATCATCATCTTCATGAGTAACCGCGAAATCTACCCACAAGATAGCTGCTGCTTCTTGTCCTCTGATTCCTCCTTCAGCTCCAGCGAGGAGTATACAATACCCATCCATACCCCAACTGATGATGTCCCACACGACCGCTCTTCAGCCCCTAATTATTACCTCAGGTTCACCTCCACTTCTTTTCTCAACACCATCACCGTCCCCGACCCCAACACTGACGGCGAATCGGACCAGTCAAGATCTGATCAAAACCATCTTCGGCTTCGCTCTTACCGTCGCCGTGGCTCTCCTCGGCCCGCAAGTTGCCATGCCCGCTCAGACCTCTGTCGTCTCGGTGATTATCGCCTTCTCTGCTTCTCTTGGCACCATAATTTCTTCGAGAGAGAGAAAGCGGGGCCGCTGCTGCCCTGCAGTTCACTGCTGTGCTAACCACGGCCTTGGCTTTTGCCTCCATTGCTTCAAGGTTTCTACATGCATGGATCCGTGTGGCTGCCTATGGGTTTTGTACGGTGCTGCCTCTATATGCCTTGGCTCAAACCCACAGCGAGCAGTTGCTTCCCAAACTAGCTGAAGGATTCAGGAAGCAGTGGCTGAAAAATACCATGAATCATACATATGCCATCAATGTCGTGGAAATTCATGAACAGCCATGGCATATACCATATATTTGATGAACAGTAGCAAACATCCACGTGATATTGTCTCTTAAGTCAAGTCATTAGTATTTGGGTTATTGAGTTCTTGGATGATTACCTATATTTACTCGTATACACTCTTTATTCTCTATATATATCTTGTAATTCTCTTTCATCAAATATAATCTACTTTTAGAGTTTTCTATTTCTTTACATGGTATCAGAGTAAAGAAAAACCTAATCCTCAAATCTACCTCCTCAAATCTTTTTCTTTCCTCAAATTTCTTCTTCCTTTCCCTTATCATCAACCTCCCAAGACTTCGCCACCTCATCCGAAGGGTTGCCCCCCCCCCCCCCCCCCAGAGGGATCCAGTAGTGTCGCCGACCTTTGAAGAGAGTTCCAGCAGTGCCACACCTCTTGAGAGGGTTCCAGCAGTGTCGCCACCCCAGAATCAGGTTTTTTATGCTGTTTTTGGTTCTCTTCTTGCTCTACAACTCCTTTCTTTGAGATCAGATCTGTTTTCTGCATAAAAAAATGGAGATTTTTAAATCTGATCTAGTTTTTTGATGCTCTACAAGCCATATCTGGTGAGATCTGGTCCGTTTACTACATAAAAGTCAGATTTTTTATATCTGCTCTGGCTATTTGGATGCTCTACAGGACTTTTCTGACTGATACATTATTTTCTTGATGCTTATCTGGCTGTTTATGCTTTCATCTAGTAACTGAGTTGCTTCCTTCTCCTTTACTGGTTGTTCACTCGACTACTGGTTGATTTCTGTTACTTTATTTTACTGCATACTATGTCTGAGGCTACAAGTTCTCCCTCTACCATGATCTCTTCTCTCATGGTTGAGACTTCTGTTCCCAATACTATGTTGGCGACTACAGTGAAGTTGAATGGCTCCAACTACTTGTTATGAGTGTAGGCGTTCTGCATACTCATTGGTATTCAGAACAAATTGGCTCATCTCCTACAGCCTCCACCTGTTGATACGGATCCCACGTATGTGACTTGGCTTGTTGGAGATTATTCCATGATGATATGGCTACTTAACAGTTTGGAAGAGAAGAGTAGTTGTAGTGTCATGTTCTTGCCTACTGCTAAGGACATGTGGGATACACTGAAGGTGATATATGAAAATGAGAAGAATCTCTCGAGAGTGTTCGAGATCTATGAACGCCTGTTTGAGCTCAAACAGGGAGACAGATATGTGCCTGAGTTCTATGGTGAACTCAAAGGTCTAATTGATGAGTTAGAGATACATCAGCCATCTGTTACTGATGTGGCGACACTGAGAGGTGTTGGCCCGAAGGCCTTTCACCATAGTTTTGATGATGACTAACTTATGAAGTTATGTTTCTAATGATCTTGTGTTTACTAAGTTTCAGATATAGGTCAAGATCATTGTTTGCGTTTAGCTTCAACAAAGACGTAAAGTCAAGATTCAAAGCTAGCATGTGTTGATTCTGAAATCACCTAGAGGGGGGTGAATAGGTGATAATGCTAATCAATGCACAAATTTAAAATATTATGATGCAACGATCACCCGGAACAAGACTAGAAGCCGAATACCCCGTGAAGGGCTCTGAACTCCTTCCTCGTGATTCCTCTAGATAAGAGTTTGAGATGCGTAATGCAATCTTATTGTATGAGTATTGATCGACAATATAGCAATGAATTTAAAGCAAGTAAATAAAGCAAATAAACCAATCGCAAACACTGAGATTTTTTTCGAGGTTCGAGCACCTATCTCTACGTCCCCGCCTTCACCCAGAAGGATTTAGAACCACTATAACTTTCACAAAGAATTACAACCACAAGGGAGTACCCAACTCCTCAATCACACTCCTCTAGTCCAGAGGTAGTGGAGCCACAAATACAAGAATATCTTGGTGATCAAAAGACCACAAACCCTCTTTGAAAAACTTTTTCCCTTACAAAAACCCTAGAGAATAATGTGTAGGATTGAAGCTCAAGTTTTGTAAGTGAAAAAGAAAATGAAATTGAAGAGAGTTTTGAACCAAAAACTTCAGTAAAAAGAGAGAATTTTGAGCACAAAACTGAGAGCAAAAACTTCTTTTGAAAGCCTCTAAACTTGATTTCTTTTGCAAAGGATTGTTGTGATCACTTCAACCCTAATCATCCCTATTTATAGGATAAAGGTAGGGATTAAAGAGTAAACTATAATAATGAATAATTAGGAAAGATTAGACCCAAATCCAGCCCCCAAATTCGTTTAGAGAGAAAAATCACGTTTTAAAACGTGTTTAAAAAACTAGCCGTTTAGGCTGAAATCAAGCTCACGGTCGACCGGCCAGTCGACCAGTTTTTCAAAAATTTTAACCGTTGGCCAGCCCACTGTCGACCGCCCGGTCGACCGTAACAAAACGAAACATGGATGCTTTCAGTCGGCCGAAGGTCAGTCGACCGACATGGGGTCCGGTCGACCACCCGGTCGACCGGGAGACGTGCACACATGCACGCACCCAAACAGTCAGAAGCCCGGTCGACCGCCCGGTCGACCGTCCTGACCTGAAACAAGGCCGGTCAACCGTCCAATCGACCGCAACAGGCCAAAAACAATTCTTTTAAAAATGATTTTGAAGATCTTGAATATTTTCAAATTAATTTTGATCAAAACCTGGTATACTATATAAAATAGAGTTGTAAGTATTAAAATATGTTTAAAAATATTTTGTATATAGAGGAAATTTCTTTTAGAAAACTCATGTGCACAAAATCTTGTGTGTGGGAAATTTTGAGCTTCAACACATACACTATTCTTTAACACACTAAAATTATAAAAACTGAAAAAGAATTCTCTGAGCCGCGTTACACCAAGCTAGAGCCTTCTCTTCTATCAAAAAGTCCTCTTGCGCCATTTGCCTTTTTAGCATCAAAATCCTAGCAATAGCTTAGAAATGGCCATCACAACTAGTACAAACCTGAAACTCATTCTAAACAACTTATTAGTACCATATAACTTCTATGTGTTTTATTATCATCAAAACTTAAACAAATAGAGAGTGTAACCTCTTGGGCCAACGGATTCAAGAGCTCGCGCGTCAATATCGCATCTAGTACTCAAGATGGAGTCAAGCTCTATGGATCATGTTTGAATCGAGTCAACTTGGAGAAGAATATCTACAAGAAGACTTTGATCTAGGCCTACTTGTTTGTTTAGTTTAATCTTGAGTAAGGATAGTTTAGTTTTGAAGTTGCTCAAGTTCACACACACGTTTATAGTTTTGATCTTCGATTTAACCGTTTTTGTTTCAAAAAGTTTACGTTTACTTGATTTACACAAAACTCATAGAATCAAGTTTCAAGTTTTGTGTTTTGGCTTTATAAGTATACATCCTATGTTTTCATGAATAGATTTCATCAAAAGAAGTTTATATAGTTTATATGTATATTGCATCTCATCCATATACATAGATGATTGTTATACGTTTAGAAAAAACTTATTTTGATGTATCTAGTTCATGTGTTTAAAACTTTGCTTTTATCAAAACTTATTTTGGGATTTATTATCAAAAATAAGTATATATCATTTACTATGTGTATTAGATTATATCCATACACATCATGTTTCAAAAGTGTTTCAATATCTTATTTTTGTATTTACACAAGTTTTAGAGAAATCGACTTTCCATTTTAATGTTTAATTTTGGAAAATATAGTTTTTGGTTTTGTAAATCACCTGGGGGGTGAATAGGTGATGGCTATATTAAATGGAAAATAATGCGGAATTAAAAATTACTTGCTAGCAACCTAGAAAATATCAATCACAACTAAGAAATACTTACAAATAAGTAAACAATATTAGAGTGCAAGCAATTAAAGAGAGAGTAGAGTGAGGAGAAAAGAAGCAAACAATCGCAAACACAATGATTTGTTTCGAGGTGAAGCCACTGCTCTACGTCCCCGCCTTCAACACTATGAATGATTTTCACTATGACCGATCTCACTAGATCGTTAACCGTTACAAGTTCTCACTAGAACTCAATGGACTCACAAGTCCTCTCTCGCGGTGCCGCAACACCAACATGAAGTTCACTAACTCACTTGAGGCCGCAACCTCTACAACTTCTCAATAGAAAGAAAACGGTGATCTACACTTGATCACAGATGGCTCACAAGTACATTTCTATAACCAAGATGAGGAGGTGAAACTCTTTGGAATGTGTAGTGAAAATAGCTTGGAGAGATGTAGAGGGAGGGCTCAAGTTTAAAACAAGAGTTTGAAAATTTGGCTCAAAAAGAAATATTTTTTGAAAAAGCTAAAACTTCAAAAAGAAACTTGATCTAAGCTTTAGAAATCTTGTTATGGAGTTTTTCATACCACTATTTATAGAAGATGAAAACATGAGTAGAAAACCCAAAAGAGCCGTTGGAAAAAGACCCAGAAAAAGAGCAAAAAATAAACCGTTGGGAAAAATCACAGAAGAAAAGTCTTTTATCGGTCGACCGGCCGGTCGACCGGCAACGGTCGGATTTCCGACCGTTGGGGATAGCAGTCGACCGGATGGTCGATCGTTGTTCCCAACTATAGAGTTAAACTCTCTGTCGGTCGATCAGACCCAACCGAGAGCAAAGCTCTTGCAGTCGGTCGAACGCCCCGGTCGACTGAAGTGCACACATGCACTTTGGTGTATGTCGGTCAACCGCTCGATCCACCGACAGAGCAATTTGCTCTGCCTACAGTCGACCGGTCAGTCCACCGACAATGGGCAAAAGGCAGGTTAAAGAAATCTTTTTGAAACCATTTTTTTTCGAAAAAAATAACTTTTGACTTTTAAATAAAAAATATAGTTCTAGGGACTTGAAGAACCAATGTGAGATCATGGATCAACACAAAATAAAGTTAGAACCATATATTGTCAAAATTCTTTTCTAAATCAAAAACCCGATTTTTTCGAAACTTGTTTTTCCGAAACTCGATTTTGAAAACGATAAAGAGTATAGTTATGAACTCTTGTTAAAAACGATAAAGAGTCGACCGGCAACGGTCGGATTTCCGACCGTTGGGGATAGCGGTCGACCGGATGGTCGATCATTGTTCCTAACTATAGAGTTAAACTCTCTGTCGGTCGACCAGACCAAACCGAGAGCAAAGCTCTTGCAGTCGGTCGACCGCCCGGTCGACTGAAGTGCACACATGCACTTTGGGGTATGTCGGTTGACCGCTCGATCCACCGACAGAGCAATTTGCTCTGCCTACAGTCGACTGGTCAGTCCACCGACAATGGGCAAAAGGCAGGTTAAAGAAATCTTTTTGAAACCATTTTTTTCCGAAAAATAACTTTTGACTTTTAAATAAAAAATAGAGTTCTAGGGACTTGAAGAACCAATGTGAGATCATGGATCAACACAAAATAAAGTTAGAACCATATATTGTCAAAATTCTTTTCTAAATCAAAAACCCGATTTTTTCGAAACTTGTTTTTCCGAAACTCGATTTTGAAAACGATAAAGAGTATAGCTATGAACTCTTGTTAAAAACACAAAGGAGTATGAAATGTATGTGTGCGTGTGTGTCAATTCCAAAAGCTATCAACTTATATCATCTTGATTTTAACAAACGACTATAAATTCTATCTAAATACACAAAGTGAAAATACAAATCTTGATATAGTCTTCTTAATCCTTGAGCTCTTTTATGTGCATAGGCTCTGGGATCTACGTCTTTTTGACTTCCAAATGTGTGAGTCTTGTGATGGAGCTAAAATTCAACAAATAGTTAACCTAAAACTTTGTTAAAATTATTAAAAACATAACTACATATGTTTTGTTATCATCAAAACTAGGCTAATAGCCTTTGGGCCAACAATCTCTCTCTTTTTGATGATGACAAAACACATGGAGTTATCACAAATAATTTGGGAAGAGACTTCAAGCGAAGCCCCCCTAAACACATGCATATATCAAAATGTGACATAAAAGTTAAACGCATCAATAAATGCATATGAATAGGATATGTCAATCAAACTCTATGCAACCCATTTATGCATACCAAGAATACAGAATTATAATGGTATATGCACAAACGGTTTCCTCCATCCAACCAATAACCTCCAACCTCCAAAACAAGTGGTAGATGGGTGGTTTATAAAGGAAATACTAAAAATACAAATATACCACATACCACACACATAGAAGATATGTATCAAATATATCAACAGAAAGAAAGATATAAATACATTAGAGATATCATAAAATAAATTTGTCCATACAGAGGTTCATGCCAACCTCAAAATAAGTTACATACCATAAAATACATGTCCATCAAATACTGCAATGTAACAAACACGTGTCCATGTCCACCAAATACTCCAAATACTACATGTCCAAAAATACATAAATAAAGCTCAAATAAAAATAAAACACCCTAGATAAAAATACCCCAATATAATAACTCCCAAAGATAACTCCATAGAATCTCTCTCTCCATGTTTGTCATCAACAAAAGGGGTCAATCCTCCTGAAAGTCGGGATCTTCTGGAGCAGTCGGTGCCTCGGAAGAAGCTGGAGGAGGTACACATGTATCAAACGAGGACCCGATGTAGGAAGAGGCTGCGAGTGGCCTCTCGAAAGTGGAACAGGCCAAGCGTTCCTGCTGTAAGTCTTATCGACACAGGTCTGAAGATAGCGAATAGAGGCGCAGATATACTGCAGATCATTATCAACATTTTACTCCATCCTCTGAAAGTTTGTAGATATCTTAAGTCATGCTCCAGAAGCTAAGCAGAGAGGGCTGAGTATGGATCAAAAGATGCAGAAGAGACTGAGGAGGATTCAGAAACAACAACATGAATGATAGGAGAGGGTTGAGGAACAGGAATACGCTCCCTAGCACGCATCCTCTTTAGAAGAGTGTCGTTGATGTCAACTGACGGTTCGATAAACCGTTCAGTGGAGAGATCAAATTTTAGTTGCTTTAGGAGGCGGGTGATGAGCATCCCAAATGGCAAGTGCCAGTTTGGGATCAGGAGATGCTGGGTAGCCATATAATTGGTGATGAGTTTTGGAATATTAACTATAATGCCTTTCAGAAGGCAATAGATCAAGAGGGGAGCAGAATCCCGTGCATGACTATATTCTCCTGATTTAGTTGGAGATTATAGAACATGATTTTGGCTAGGACTCGAGCGGTGAGAGTATAATATTTTACCTCCTCATTCCTAACTAAAGCAGGGATTTCATCATCGCAAAGCAAAAGAGATGCAGTGAGGGCAAATTTACCATCAGGATAATCAAACTCATGAAGATCAACATTATAAATATCTACACCCTCACAGGAAAGGTGTAGCAGATGGGCAAACGATCTAGAGAAATATTTATATTCTTGCCCAGAACCCTAGATCTGACATGATTGTTTTGAAATGTCAGATTAGAGTAAAAGTAGTGTACAAGCTCAGGATAGATAGGTTCTTTAATTGTAACAAGATGTTCAAGAGAGCTTGTGTTTAAGAGTAGCAAGATTCAGGTGCTCAAAATTAGCGAGCACAACTGTTCTACCAGAGATAACATGTTTATTGTGAATTACAGAAACTCTACGAGAGACATTTTGAGAAATAAAAGGGTTGGAGGATGATTCAGATTCTTTACTCTTCTCAGATCTAGCCCTTTTTGATATTATGGAGATAACAAACAAAGATTTGATAGGAAATATAGAAGGATTTAAAAAAGAAACTATGAAATCAAGAAGATTTAGAGAGAAGAGAGATTATACCTTGAAACCAAAAAAATCTCATTGAAAACAACAGATTTGGAGTGCTGAAGAGAGATCCAACAAATTTTTAAGGTTTGATTTTGGAATAGAGGTGATTTGGGAGGATTAGAGTGAAAAGGGATAAGGGAAAATAGGGAGGAAGAAGAAAGAGTGACGGTGGAGGAAGAAGGAATGAGAGAAATTTGGGTTTTTAGGGTTTTTTAAAACAAGTAATTCACAGCCAGAGTCGATTCTCGGTCGACCGCCCGGTTAACCGGGGCTAACCGAGAGCCATCTCGGTCGATCGGCTTCAGGCCAAAAAATTTTTTTGAATACCAGGCTACTTCAGACGACCGTCCGGTCTACCAAACTTATGCCAAGTCTACTCGGTCGACCGGTCGGTTGACCGGGATAGCCCAAAATAGTTTTTAGCAAAAATAAGATTTTAGGGCTTTTAAAAAATAATTTTTACTTGTATATTTTTACACATAAAACAAGGAAATAATACCAGAAATCTTATACACATGAAAACACATATTATTATATTAATAATATATTTTTCAATAATTAACTTATAAATTAAGCTATTAAAAATAAGATATTGAAGCCAAATATTCTTGACGGGTTCTGAACTTCTCTCGTCATTCCTCTAGATAAGAGTTGAGGCACGCAATTGTTATCTTGATTTATTGCTTAAATATGATTTAAATACAATACCCAAACACTAGATAGATATATTGACAATATATATACACATATATCCAAATACATCTATCAATCAAGTGAGTAAAAGAAAATACTCTACACATGGGCAAGCAAATCGTGGGCTAGTAAGGAATAAAAGCAAAGTAAATAAACTAGCTCAATTATAGGCAAGATATAAAAATAAGAATAGACATGTCTACATAACTAAAGCAAAATTCCATGAAAAGAAACTAGCTATTCCTATGCATGTATAGATCTAACTAGATATGAAAGTTTCAAGAGGAGAAGTTACCAAACCATGGGCATTCTCCCAATAGGTGCCTCTTGATAGCGATGCAAGGTGACGGTTGATCCATTGAGCTTTCGATGCATCGACCACCAAGGCACCATCATCCTTTATGTCTTGGAGGAGAACGACACACCTGTATCAATCAAGTTTGGTGTGTTATTTGGTACCCAAATCTTTTTGGGTGTCATAGGGTTAGTACTTTCTCAAACCCAAACATTTTATTTAGCATATTTAACTTATCATAACAAAATTTACTAAATGGCCTTTGCTGCAGCAATGTGCACATGTGTACACTTTGCCATACAAGAAAGCATGCTTATGTTGATGAGTGTGTATATGTTTTTCATGGTGTGTATTAAATGAATGAGATGCATGTTTCCTTTGGGTTTTCCTTTGGAAATATAGATACAAATTTGTTCATGTCAAAAGCACACTTTTTCAAAGTGGCATCCAAAACATCAATAAGTTTTTGGATATCTGAAAATTCATTTTTGTTAAGAGTAATGTTGGGGCTTTTACCCTTACAAATAAGTTTGTATTTATCAAAATCTTTTTTCATTTTCTCAAAAGCAATGGATAAGTCAATTTTCTCATTAAATTAAAGACAATTTCTAGCTTATTCTTTAGAAAATCATTTTTTTCAATTTTTTATTTTGTGCAAAGGACATTTCATATCTATTTTGTAATTCTTCAAAAAATTGTGTTAGTTCATTCATAGTTAAATCATTATCTTCTAATGAGGTTTTGAGATATACCTTGGAAGCTTCTACACCGTTTGCCTGAAGTAAACGTGTGCGGCGTCAATTTCCTCTTTGAAATCTGTCTCCGAATCATCCCAGGTGGCTACCATCGCCTTTTTTCTTATGTATGTTCTTGGAGGTAGTGGCTTGAAGTGAGGGGCAATCCGCAATTAGATGGCCCGTCTTCTTGCAATGAAAGTAAGGACTCGTCTCCTATCTTCCTTGATGTCTTCCTCTTCGGAAGTTGCTTTATTTTCCTTTCTTGTAAAATATTTTGCCCACTTTTCTAATGAGCATAGCAAAAATCCTCATCACCATCTTCCGACGATTCTTCATCAAAGGATGATGGAGTAGCCTTTAAAGCTATCGCTTTCTTCTTTGGGGTCTCCCTTTATTCTCTCACCTTCATTTTCATCTCATGGGTTTTGAAATTTCTAATGAAGCCGGAGAAGTCCATCTCTTCTCTATCGTTGAGCTCCTTGAGGGTTGTTGCCTTGACTTTCCAAGCTTTTTGAAGAGCTCTAATGACCTTCCGGATCTTTTGATCATTATCAATGGTGTCACCTAAAGAAGATAAACCATTAGTAATCTTGGTGAACCGAGTGAGCATCTCATCTATACTTTCTTTTTTCAAGCATATAAAAGTTCTGAGAACGAAGCAAGTCAACTTTAGAACTCTTGACTTGCAACGTTCTCTCATGAGTAATGATAAGTATTCCAAACCTCATAAGAGAATTTGTAATTAATTACACGAGAAAGATCATCATCATATAATGCTTGTGTAAGTACATATTGGGCTTTAACATTGGCCTCATAGTCCTCAGGTGTTGCTTCAGACCATGTATCCTCATCACCGTGAGGTTTAACAAATTCTTTGATAATGACCTTGATAATTCTAACTCCTAGGGACTTAAGGAATTGGTTCATTTTGACCTTCCAAATGGAAAAGTTCAACCCATCAAATTTAGGTGGGACTTGATGCTAGAGAAGTCGTGTGATGCCATGAAAATAAGTATAAGTGCATGCAACAAATGAATATAGCCAAATGAAAGGATCTCCCTAAGGTGGTTAAACCAAAACTAGAGTTAGGCTCTAATACCAATTGTAAATCACCTAGAGGGGGTGAATAGATGATGGCTATATTAAATGGAAAATAATGCGGAATTAAAAATTACTTACTAGCAACCTAGCAAATATCAATCATAACTAAGAAATACTTGCAAATAAGTAAACAGTATTAGAGTGCAAGCAATTAAAGAGAGAGTAGAGTGAAGAGAGAAATAAGGAATCGCAAACACAATGATTTGTTTCGAGATTCGAGCCACTGCTCTACATCCCTCCTTCAACATGATGAAGGATTTTCACTAAGACTGATCTCACTACATCGACAACCGTTACAAGTTCTCACTAGAACTCAATGGACTCACAAGTCCTTTCTCACGATGCCGCAACACCAACACGGAGCTCACTAGCTCACTTGAGGCCGCAACCTCTACAACTTCTCAATAGAATAATAAAGGTAATCTATACTTGATCACAAATAGCTCATAAGTACAATCCTATAATCAAGATGAGGAGGTGAAACTCTTTGAGATTGTGTAGTGAAAATAGCTTGTAGAGATGTAGAGGGAGGGCTCAAGCTAAAAACAAAGAGTTTGAAAATTTGGCTTAAAAAGAAATCTTTTATGAAAAAGTTAAAACTTGAAAAAGAAACTTGATCTAAGCTTTAAAAATCTTGTTATGGAGTTTTTTCATAGTCCCAATATTTATAAGGGATGAAAATATGAGCAGAAAAACCTAAAAAAGCCGCTAGAAAAAGACCCAGAAAAGACAAAACAGAATATAATCGTTATGAAAAATCACAGAAGAAAAGTCTTCTGTCGGTCAACTGGCCGATCGACCGCCAACGGTCAGATTTTTCGACCGTTGGGGATAGTGGTCGACCGGACAATCGATCGTTGTTCTCAACCAGAGAGTTAAACTCTTTGTCGGTCGACCGGGCCTATCAACCGGACCCAACCGAGAACAAAGCTCTTGCAGTCAGTTGACCGCCCAGTGGGCGGTCGACCGAAGTGCACACATGCACTTTGGTGCATGTCGGTCGACCGACAGAGCAATTTGCTCCACCTATGGTCGACCGGTCGGTCGACCGACAATGGGCAAAAGGCAAGTTAAGAAAATCTTTTTGAAACCATTCTTTTTCCGATAAAATAACTTTTAATTTTTAAACATAAAATAGAGTTCTAGGGACATGAAGAATTAGTGTGTGATCAGGATCAACACAAAATAAAGTTAGAACCATATTTTGTTAAAATTCTTTTCTAAATCAAAAACCTGATTTTCCGAAACTTGTTTTTCAAAACTCGATTTTGAAAATGATAAAGAGTATAGTTATGAACTCTTGTTAAATACAAAGGAGTATAAAATGTGTGTGTGTCAATCCCAAAAGCTATCAGCCTATATTATCTTGGTTTTAACAAACGATTATAAATTCTATCTAAAATACACAAAGTGAAAATACAAATCTTGATATAGTCTTCTTGATCCTTGAGCTCTTCTATGTGCTTAGGCTCTGGGATCTACATCTTTTTGACTTCCAAATGTGTAAGTCTTGTGATGGAGCCAAAATGCAATAAATAGTTAACCTGAAACTTTGTTAAACAAAATTGTTAAAAACATAGCTACATATTTTTGTTATCATCAAAACTAAGCTAATGGCCTTTGGGCCAACAGGTTTATGCTTAAATTTTTATGCCTCAAAAATAGTTCACATGTTTGTAATATATGTTGATTTTTGATCACACATATTTGTACTTCATAATATTTACATGAACTTATTTTTGTGAAATTTATTGGGATTTAATGAAATTTTTGTGGATTCAACAAGTTAACATTTAAACCATTAAATCTTGTTTTTGGTGTTTATATTGAAAAAGTTTACAATTGATATCATGGATTATTAACATTAAATTGGTATAATTTTTATGTAATATCAATGTTGCCATTCAATTGGTATTTTTTGGTATCAAAATGTTTTTTATTGACATATGTTTTTAGTTTCCATTAGTATCAAGATTTGTTTTAATTGGTTTACAAAATTTATTTTGACATGTGTTACTTATATGCAAGGGGGAGCTTAACATCTCCTATATATATAAATTCATGATGAGTGTAGTATATAGAGAAGAGTTTAACATCTTTTCTTTATATTGTACACGTGTGTAAGGGGAGCTTAACATCTCCTATATATATAAATTCATGATGAGTGTAGTATATAGAGAAGAATTTAACATCTTTTCTTTATATTGTACACGTGTGTAAGGGGAGCTTAACATCTACAACTATACATTGTATAGTACGCATATTTAGTCATCTCTTTCTTCATGTAATACATGTATGCAGAGGGAGTTCCTAATAGTCTTCCCTCTTCATGGATTCATATTGGATATACATTTTATCTTATTTTTCTTCACCCCTTTGTAGATGAGTGACAAAAATGGGGAGAATGATTGAGAAAGTTTTTATATGCATGTTCTAATTTTATGCATATATTGTGTTTTGATATCAGGTTTGATTTTGGTATCTAGAGTTTGTATGCATATCCATTCTATTGGATTGTTTATTGGTACCAAGAGCTTATATTGGTTTATTGGTATCAAGAGCTCATATTGCATTTTCATTTGATATCATAATTTCAATCAGTATTGCATATTTTCAATTGTTAAATTGGTATTAAGAGCATTGGCATCAAGAGCTTACACTGTATACTCATTTGAAATTGGTATCAAGATTTTGCATATATTTGGTACCTAGAGCTAACATTGCATATCTATATGATTATTATGTTAGTATCATGTGCGTTTATTGAATATCTATGTGTTTTAAGGTTATGCATAAGTTAAAGGGGTGCTTCTATGAAGCGTATCTTTAATCCATGCATATATAACCTCATAAGTTTTGTCATGATCAAAAAGGGGGAGATTGTTGGCCCGAAGGCCTTTTATCCTAGTTTTGATGATGTCTAACTTATGAAGTTATTTCTAATGATCTTGTGTTTACTAAGCTTCAGATATAGGTCACGATTATTGTTGGGGTTTAGCTTCAACAAAGATGTGAAGTCAAGATTCGAAGCTAACACGTGTTAATTCAAGAGCTCGCGCATCAAGATCACATCTAGTACTAAAGATGGAGTCAAGGTCTATGGATCATGTTTGCATCGAGTCGACTTGGAGAAGAAAATCTACAAGAAGACTTTGATCTAGATTTGCATGCTTGTTTAGTTTAAATCTTGTATAAGAATAATTTAGTTTCGAAGTTGCTTAAGTTCACACACACACAAGTTTATAGTTTTGGTTTTCGGCGTTCGGTTTAACCGTTTTAGTTACAAAAAATTATGTTTACTTGGTTTACACAAAACTCATGGAATCAAGTTTCAAGTTTTGTGTTTTGCCTTTTCAGGTATACATTCTTTGTTTTCATGAATAGATTTCATCAAAAGAAGTTTACATGGTTTATATGTATATTGGATCTCATCCATGTACATAGATGATTTTTATATTTAGAAAAATTTATTTTGATGTATCTAGTTCATTTGTTTAAAGTTTTATTTTTATCAAACTTATTTGGGATTTATTGTCAAAAATAAGTATATATCATTTACCATATGCATTGGATTATATCCATACACATCATGCTTCAAAAGGACATTATGCTTCAAAAGTACTTCAATATCTTGTTTTTGTATCTATACAAGTTTTAGAAAAATCGGTTTTTCATTTTAAAGCTTAATTTTAGAAAATATAATTTTTGATTATGCTTAAATTTCTATGCCTCAAAAATAGTTCACATGTTTGTAATTTGTGTTAATTTTTTATCACACATATTTGTACTTTAAAATATTTACATGAACTTATTTCTGTGGAATTTAGTGGGAATTGAATTTTTGTGGATTTAACAAGTTAACATTTAAACCCTTAAATCCTGTTTTTGGATTGTTGTCGGCAAACCGCCCGGTCGACCGAAGTCTGGCTCGGTCCGCCATGCAAAATATATGTGCACAAGCCCATTGCCTGGCTCGGTTAACCGACTGGCTTAGCTCTAGCCTCGAATTTGGCCGGTCGACCGAGCGGTCAACTGAGAGAAAGTCTCTTTGTGGCTTAGGGGCAGTCGACCAGCACCCCAACGGTCAAAAATCTAACCGTTGGCCGGTCGACCGATAGGCCTGTCTAGCCAGCGTTTAGCCTCCAACGACTAATTTTTTGATGGGCTATATATATGTGGTCTTTTGGCCAATTTTCACAAGATTTTCAAGAGCAATTTTCCCCATCTTCTACAATGTTTTAGCAACAAGTTTCAATAGAAGTTTTTGAGCAACAAAATATTTATTTGTATTTGTTTCAAAGTGTTGAAAAATCAAAAGAAAACAAGTTTTGGGATTCTAGTTTCTTGTCCTAAATTTCTATATCATTTCTAGAGTTTTTCCAAGAGTTTTCTTTGTGTTTTCTTTTCCAAAAACTTTGTGCACTCAGATACTTGAGCTTTTCATTGCAAATTTATCCTCTGGGACCTTGTTTGTGAGAGGTCTTTTGTTTGTAATCCTTTGTAATCACCAAGTTGTTGTTTGTGATCTAAGTGAGCACCAAGTTGTATTTTCTCTTTGCTTAGTGCCTATCCTCTTTTGTAGAGGTGTGAGAGAGTTGGAGTTATGTACTCCCGGTTTGTATTTATAATTCCTCGATGGAGGTCCCTTTATGGAAGATCATATAGTGAATAGTTGAAATCCTTCTGTGTGAAGGCGAGGACAAAGAGCAGTGACTCGAACTTCAAAACATATTCTTGTATTTGCGTTTGGATATATATATATATATATATATATATATATTATATATATATATATATATATATATATATATATATATATATATATCTTGCATTATTATTCTTGCTCATATTCATGCATGCTAGATATTGTTTGTGTGCTCACACTTGTGTTAAAGCAAGAGAGCTATTGAAGCACCTCAACTCATAGTTTAGAGAAATCGTGAGGAGAAGTTCTAAAGCCCTTTACGGAAAATGCGGACTCACTCCTGCTTACCCATAGTGTGTGTTAGTTTTTAGTTTTTAAATTTCGCATTATTTGTTTTAGATTAGCACTACACCTATTCACCCCTCACTCTAGGTGTACTTTTAAGGGGGTATTGTCAAGATTTCGCAGTGTCAAAGTTTTCATCTAGCTTGAGTCCTACACTGCGATCTCAAGTGCGGGGTCAGATTCTGAGAGGAGATAGTATTCCCACGTTGACTACTACTTTCTCGAGAGTTATGCGAGTATCTACTGGAGCTGATGTTTCCTCTGCATCTTCCATTGAGCAGTCTACCATGATTTTTGGACGTGATCGTGACCGTGGTCATGGCCGCAATTTTGGAGGACGAGGACGTGGATTTATTGGATGTGGACATGGCTCTTATGGAGCAGACAGAGTGCCTCTGAGAAAGGTCCCCGACAATGCAGGCATTGTGGACGCAGTAATCACATCTCTGAGAAATGCTGGGAGAATTTGGTCAACCTGAGTGGGCACAGCTATCTAAGTCTGATTCTTCTGCTCCGCGTAGCACTCCTCAGGATTATTCTCCCACTTCCTCTACTATTCCTGAATCTTTCACGGATGTACTGACATAGGAGGAGTATGATCGACTTCGACAGCTAGAGTTCTCTCAGAACAATCTTTCAGCAACTCATGCATCTGCTTCAAGTATGCATGCCTATATTGCCTCTCCTCAAAAGTCCTGAATATTAGATTCAAGAGCCTCATCCCACATGACAGGTATTACACAAAAATTTGTTTCTTTAAATAGGTCCACTGCTCACCCCTCTGTTAAAATTGCTGATGGTACTCATTCACCTGTACTAGATAATAGGGTAGTTCAGGCTACTCCATCCTTGACCCTTACTGTAGGGATGTCAATTGGGTCGGCCCGGCCGGGCAATCCGCCTGGACACGGCCCGGGGTAGCCCATGCAGGATCCGACCAAACCCAGCCAGGGTCTGGGGTTAGGGCGGGCCAGCCCCGGGGCCGCGTTTTGGCGGCCTATGGCCTGGTGGGCCATGCTAGGCTAGAACGACATGCCAACGGCTCTTAGAGCCGTTGGGCTGGCCAGCCTGGCCCTGGCCGTAAGCCCAACGGCTCTAAGAGCCGTTGGGAGGGGGTTTTGCAAATTTTTATTTGCAAAAACCCCCGCCTTCACCCAACGGCTATTATAGCCATTGGGGGTCTTATGCAAATTTTTTTTTTGATAAAACCCTTTAACGGGTATATGATGGGTTTTGTGTTTTTTGCAAAACAAAAATTGCAAAAAATATTTTCTCCTCCTCTATAAATACTTAGACTCTCCACTTCATTTCACATAACAAAAACTACTTCTCTTCATCTTCCTCAAGCTCTACAAGCTCTCTTTTCTCTCTACATGCTCATCAAGGTCTCTTTACAAGCCCTACAAGCTCTCAAGCCTCAAGTCTTCAAGCTCTACAAGCTCTCTCTAGAAGCTCTTCAAGCTCTCTCTACAAGCTCTTCAAGCTTTTCAATCCTGTATTTATATTCTTATAAACTTAGAAACTAGCCAAAAAAATGGATGCCAATTCTAGTTAAACTGGATCTAGCTAAGCTTTTGGTTCTAAATTTCATTGTAATTTTAGTATTAGTAATGATATTTGGGAAGCTCTAAATATGCCACTAGACGACACTCCACAAATTTCATACACACAACTTACACCATGTACAGATTTAATGCTTTTCTGATGTACCTAGCACTATTCCTCATATACCTATTAGTTCCCCCGAGGTATCAACTACCTCCACAACTCTTAAATCTGGAGTTTGAAAATATTTTGATAAATTAACTGTTAATGGAGCTAGGAAGGCTCAATGCAAGTTGTGCCTAGATGTTTCATATTCTTTTCTCAAAATGCAGAAACTAGTCCACTTGTCGGACATATTAAGAGCAAACGCCCCAAACACCAACCACGACAAACCCAAATTAGCACTTTGGGTGGCACTTTATGCACTTTTAGTTATAATCGTGCAACAGGTAAAACATAATTAGTGAAATATCTTATTCGGTCTGAACAGCCTTTTAGTGTGGCTGAAGACGATGCATTTATAGATTATATTAGAACGATTCATAATCTTGATTATGAGCCGATCAGTTGGAGCACTATAAGATCAAAAATGTTTGAAGTATTTGAAGAACAAAACCAAATATTAGTTGCAGTTTTATCATCTCTGTCCTATAAAATTACACTCACATCTGATTATTGCGAAGCCCTTAACGGCTACCATTATATATTATTACTGCGCATTTTATTGATTCTGATTGAGTTAAATAAAAGAATTATCGATTTTAAAAAGTTTCCTCATCCTCATAATGTTTTAAATCTTAGTAGAATTATAATGCGTGTTGTTAGAGAATATAAAATTGATTCTAAAATTTTTAATATTTTATTTGATAATGCTAGTGAAAATACTGCAGCAATTGAGATTTTGAAAAATTATTTAAAACCTGTTTTGAATGAAAAAAATTTCATATTCGATGCGTTTGTCATATTATTAACTTGTGTGTACAAGATGTTTGAAAATAATTAATGATTATATTCAAAAATTAAGAGATATTATTATATTTTTAAAAATAGCAGCCGAAGAAGGCAAACCTTCAGACAAATTTGTTCGGGCTAAAGGTTACTTGCTAAAAAATTACCTCAAGATGTAAGAACTCATTGGAACTCAACACATAATATGTTGAGTAAAGCGATTTCTTATATGGAGGCAATAAATAGGCTGATTTCTGTAGAATTGCCTAAAAATCCGATGAGAAATGGCAAATTTGTGAATTTTAAAAAGATTTGAAAGAATAACAAAATTATTTTCTGGTATTTATTACCCAACGACATGTATAATATTTTATGAGTTAACTGAAATAAGTGAAATATTTCTGAATGTAGAAATATTGTTCTATAAGAGATATTATTGCTTCCATGGAGAAAAAATTTAATAAATATTTAAAAAATTTTCCTTTTATCTTTTATTTTGCTGCTATTATGGATCTTAGGATTAAATTTAATACATGTAAATTTTTATAACGCCCCGATTCCACGGATACGGGGACGTTACTGCGACGTATATACGTAGATCATAAATTGCCCCCACGTATATACGCTAAGCATAAAGTACAACAAAGATCAGAGTACGACAAAGCGTGGAAATCATACATATGCCAACTCAAGATATACACATACAAAGTTATCACAGGATATTATAAAGTATTACACATTACATGTGTATTACATCATAACCAAGTCCAAAAGAAATATATACAAATATGTATACAAAAAGCTCACAAGTAGAAAGAAGATCTCGTGAGTCAAAAGGTAAGTCTGGCACGAGGGGACTGGAACTAGTCCGCCTGCTCACTAAGGTAAGCTTGGTCCTCTGTGGATGGCTCCACTTCGTTCCAAGCTTCGGAATCTGAATGTGCAAATCCAAGGAGTCAAGACATATAACAATAAACAAACTATAGCCAAGTGGCTAAGGGACATGAATAAGGAAAGATGAACAGTCATAAGGAATATCAGCTAACAAGTATGAAAAGCATGAAGAGATAAAATCCTAATACCATGAATCTACAGTTAACGTCTTATTATTATTACTTGTCTTACTGTGATATCTAACTATGTGACCCAGCGTCCCAGAGCACATAGATCCATATCCTAGTAAAGCAAGGTTGTTATTGGAAACAGCGGTTGTATCGACGAACTATGTTTACAGTGGGTCCCGTGCATGCCCGGGACCACGGTCCAGGGTGTTCCGTTGCTTGATGACGGAACCAGCCGCAAGGCCTATCAGGAGGGACTTATGTATGCCCTTTGTCATGACTGTATCAGGAAGAGGGAGCAAGCACTCCCTCGGTCCCCTGGAGGCCCTCAGGTCAGACCGGAAATATAATTGTACAATATACCTAATGCCACTGTAAACACGAACACATATCGATATCGCTTGTTTCCCCCGACCCATGTGTAAGTTGGTCCATTTTATACAAAAGTCAAGTGCATCATGCTTGTTTAAGAGATAGCATGATAAAAGGTGATATTCACTATTTAACGAGTCATGAAACAAGAATATGTAATAACAAGTCATGAAGTAACAAGTGGTGAGATCCATCAAGTAACATGTCATGTAATACCAGTCATGAAGTATAAACAGGAATAATATGTTACACATGTATCAAAGATAAAATCCAAATTCAAATAGGAAATCAGCTAAGTCAGACATTCAGAATTAGTCGACTAGGTGGAAGAATTAGTCGACTAATAGGGGTCTTAAGTCGACTAACAGTCTAGATGAGTCGACTAAAACTGGGTTCCAGAGAGTTGTAATTCTGTTTCAGGAAAAGTTAGTCGACTAGGGTTGTAAGGGTAGTCGACTAACAGGGAACTACTAGTCGACTAATGGATACTTAAGTCGACTAAGTCTGTGATACAGAGAATTGATGTTTTATTTCAGGAAAACAGGAGTCGACTGGGGAGAAATGGGTAGTCGACTAGGGGTCTCTAGTCGACTGGAAATCTGGTCTAGTCGACTAAAACTGTGAAATCAGAAAAGGTTAAGTTTCAACTAAAGTGGATTAGTCGACTAGTCCCTAGGTCAAGTCGACTAATCGTGGGAAAAACAGTGACAGAACAGATTTTCTGGTGGTTGTTCTTGATGATCTAAAAATAGAATTTTTATGGCACAAGTGTACATTATTTGTCAACACATGTATACAAAGGGTTAGCAAACAGAGACAAGTCTTAGTGAGTAAATATACTCACTAGGAAAGGTTTGATTGAAGCTTTACGAGTCCGGGAAGTGTGTGGTCGTCAAATGGCACCTATGTGATCCTTGACGACGAAAAGAGCTACGATCCAAGCTCCAAATCAGTTGCTTGAGCTAGAGGTGAAGATCTTGTGGTGTTCTTGGAGTTAGGGTTGAGGTTGAGAAGGATGAGGGAGTTGGTGAGAGCTTCTCTTTTGTTGAAGTGGAGAAGAAGAGAAGTAAATGTAAAGGAAGAGGTTAAATATGATGGGGATTTTGTGAAGGAGGTGTAATAAGATAGAAGTGAAGGGTGTTTTGCAAAAAGGAGGGGGTGAGGTGCCCCTCACCTGGCCACTTGGCCGGCCATGGAGAGAGAGAGAGAGAGAGTGGCATTAATGAGGAAGTAGGTGGAAAATGAGGTGGAATTTTGTGGAGAATTGCAATTATTGGAAAATTGGGAAATTAGGAGTTTGTGAAGGAAGTAAAGGGAATAAAGAAAAGGAAAGGAAATAGAATTGTAAAAGGAAGATATTTTCTTTGGCTTGAAAAATTAAAAATGTTGAAAAGACAAATTTCCAGTTTTAAGTCAAAGTTGCGGAAACATTCCGAAAATGCCGAAATCGTCCGAAATTCAAGTATCTCGGAACGACCCGAAAGTTTCACCAAAAATCAATAATAATATATGAAGACTAATAGTGAAATCCTTTTTAAGGAATACTTTATAGTTTTAAAACTAAAAATCCCGGAATCAGTTATCTACCGACTCCGTTAGAATTTTCATAAATTCATAAAATTCTCAGAAAAAGTATTTAGATAGAAAACAGGATTCTAAGAAATAAAGCCTAAAGGACTTTCTAGAAATTCCTAACTGTTTGGAAAATAAAAATTCGGGAATCGATCAGTGACACTGGTCGACACCGGTTTTGAAAAATTCATTTAAATTCAGGAAAAAATCCAGAAAATCATATAAAATCTAATATATTAGAAAATGATATTTGAAATTGAAATCGGTCAAATACAGGAAGTAAATCGAAAAAATACGATCGAAAAGCTGAATACGCAACTAAGTACGTATTCTGGAAACGGGGTATTACATTTTTACTTGACAATTTTTATGAAAGAATGGACTATGAGGATAGCTTTGCCCTAATGTGGGAAGATATTGATTCTTCTATAAATAAGTTATGATTTTTATGAAACTACTTACGAAAATAAACAATCTTCTTTATTTAAAAGTTCTTCAACCTCTAGTAGTAGAATTTCATCATTTTCTGATCTTTTTTTAGCTTTCAAAAAATCTAGAACTTCTGACTCTTTAAATGAACTTCATTATTATATACAACATGTTGTGACTCCTGAGATCGATCAAGACTCAGAATTTGAAAATTTTGATATTTTGGCATGACGAAAATCACAGGCATCAACTTATCCTGTGATTTCCATCATAGATAGTGATTTACTAACTCCTCCGGCTTCTACAGTAGCTTCGGAGTCTGCTTTATAGGTGATCGAGTGCTGACTGATACGAGAAACTGTCTGGCGTCAGATGCGATCGAGAAAACATATGCGAGAAGGATTGCCAGGATGCGCAAAAAAAAAGTCAAAATAAAACAATTGATAATCTCATCGAAGATTCTCCAGAAGACTCCCGGAAGATGAATGAAGACTTGTATTTTTTATTTATGATTGATAAAATATATGAAGAATGAAGACTTGTACTTTTTTATGTATTAATGATAAATTTGAAACAAAATTGATTTATACTTCAATAGTATTTGTATCAATTATCCATTTTATTGGATCACTAATAAAAATATATATTTCATTTCACGGCTTATACTTTGCTAATTTTATCACAACTTGAATAAGTAATTTTTGGAAATTTTTAAGATTTTTTTGGATTTTTTAAGTTTTTATAAATGTTTTTTTAAGTTTTTAAGTTTTTTAATTTTTTTTAAAATAGAGGGCGGCCCGGAGCACCCAGGCCTTGGACCATGCTGGTTCCATATTTGGAATGGAACTCGAGCCGGGTCGCCCTCCTGTTGGCCGGGCAGGCTGAGTAGGGCACGGTCCGCCCTGGCTTGTCGTGGCCAGGCCGGGTTTGGCCTGGCATGGCCCAATTGCCCTCCCTACCTTACTAATGTCTTTATTTTCATGATTTTCTGTCAGTCTCTTGTCTATCAGTCAGTTTTTTAAACAAAATGACTACAAAATAACATTTTTTCCTTCTCATTATGTATTCAGGACCTGTCGATTGGGAAGGAAATTGGTTCGGGGCATGAGCGAGGAGGCATATACTATTTGAACGATCGAGTGACCCCTACGGGCTTGGTGTAAGACAGCCTAATCTGGTTTTACTCTGGTACTGGCGCTTGGGTCATCCTTCATTACAAAAGATTTGATCTGATATTCTTTTGAGTCCTCATCTCTTCTTTAGATTGTGAGTCTTGTGAGTTAGGTAAGTATCATCGTGCTACCTTTCCGAGTTGAGTCAATAGTCGTAGTAGTTCTATTTTTGAGTTGGTCCACTCTGATGTTGGAGTCCTAGTCGTATGTGGTGGCCCAGAGGCCTTTCACCTTAATTTTGAAGATGACTAACTTATGAAGGTTAGTTTACTAATGATCATGTGTTTAAAAGTTTCAGATATTGATCAAGATCTTAGAAGGTGATTACCTTCAATAAAGAATTCAAAACAGTTTAGAACTAACACATATTGATTTAAGAGCTCGTGCGTCAAGATCGCATCTAGCACTCGGTTGGAATCAAGCTTATTTTGATCAAGTTTGGATCAAGTCGTTTGGAGATAAAGATCGACGAGAAGACTTCAGTTTGTTTTATTTTGTTTTGTTTTGTTTTGTTTTGTTTTGTTTTAGATCTTGTGTAACGATAGAATAGTCTTGATATGCTCAAGTACACACACAAGATAAATAGTTTTGGTTTCGGTTTTAACCGTTTTGGAATTTTAAGAACATATCTTTTATTTTCATGAATAAAGTTCATCTAAAGTAGTTTACATATATAGTGGATTCATCTATATATAGTTTAGTTCATAATCTCTAAAAACTTACTTTGATGTATATCTAGCTTAGTTTCAAGTTTTGTTTTTAAAAACTTAGTTTGGGATTTTATCTCAAAAAATAGATATATCTTTTATATGTGTATGGATTCTATCCATACACTCTATACTTCAAAAGAGTTTAAAATCCTGTCTTTGTATTGTTGGCCCAGAGGCCCTTCACTCTAGTTTTGATGATGATTAACTCATTTAGTTATAGTTTACTAATAATCTTGTGATATTTAGTTTTCAAAATTTGATCAAGTTATTAGTAGGTGATTAGCTTCAACAAAGGAGTTTTGGAGTTTTCACTGTTGATTCAAGAGCTCGAGCGTCAAGATCGCGTTAGTATTCGGTTGGAGTCAAACTCGGTGGATCGTGTTTGGATCGAGTCTACTTGGAGAAGAAGTTCTACAAGAAGACCTCGGTTTGTTTAGTTTAAAAATTGTGTTTAGATCATTATAAAGATTAGATAGTATTGATATGCTCAAGTTCACATACACACAAATTTTAAGTTTATTTGGTTTTGGTTTTTCGGTTTAACCGATATTGGATTTCATGTCAAAAACATAGATATAAATTTTATATGTATATTGGATTCTATCTATATACAATATGCTTCAAAGTTGTTTCAATATCATGTTTTGTATTTACATGTGTTCTGAAAAAAAATCAAATTTTCATTTCAAAGTTTGTTTTTTTGGAAAATACTGATTTTGTATTTAAGCCAAAATTTTAATATCACAAAAATGGTTCAAATTGTCTATAATATGTGTTGAATTTTAGTCACACATATTTGTATTTCAAAGAAAATAAAAGAACTTATTTTGTGAAATTTATGTGATTTTATGGGATTTATTTGATAATAAAATGTCAAGTTTTACATCCCTTAAAGAGCTGGACTGGCCTTCTGCCAGTCGAACCGGACGATCAACTGCTGCAGAAGTCGGTTGAACGGTCTGGTCGATCAACGTGCACAAGCGTGCAAGCCAGCTTGGACTGGTGGGCCGATCGACCGGGCAGTCGACCGTCCAGAGAGCTCTGCTCTCTGAAAATGGCCCAGGCGACCGACAAAGAGCCGCTGCTCTCTGTTTCCAAGCTCGGTCGACCGGTGGCACAACGGTCATAAAAATGACCATGGCCGGTCGACGGGCGGTCGACCGGAAGGGCATTTCTGCCTTTTCTGCTGCCAACGAGCAGATTCTGTTTGGGTTATAAATACCCCTTATTTGAGCTGGTTTTAATCAAGTTTTTCAAGAGCAAAAATTCTCATCTTTTTAAGTGTTTAGCAGCTAGTTTTAAAAGAGTTTTGGGCTTAAAGATTTTATCTTTATTTGTTTTAAAGAGTTGGAAAAATCAAAAGTCTTTGAGAGTTGTTTTTTTCTTCATTTCTATAGCTATTCTAGAAGTTTTCCTAAGAGTTTTCTTTGTGATTTTGATTTTCAAACTCTTTGTTTTTCTCACACTTGAGCTATTTATCTATCATGTCTATTAGGCTCTATTTTGTGAGAAAATTGGTTTGTGGTTGTTAATGCCACCAAGAGTTATAAACCCTGCTTACTTTGTGATATCCCTCTAGTGAGAGGTGTTTGTGTCTTATCCCTCTAGTGAGAGGTGATTGTGGAGGTTGTGTTGGTATCCCTCTTAGTGAAGAGGCGATTGTTGGAGTTGTGGCTTTGAGCCTTATCCCTCTTGTGTGAGGTTGATAGTTGTTTGGTTAAGTTGCCATCCCTCTGTTGACTGATTTTTCCTGCACACAAAAATTAGAATATTAGATTAAGAATAGATGTGCAAGGTTCTCAGTTCTAATCCGCGGTAGCAGGGCTATGCGGGTCGTGATCCTCAAGGAGGGACTGCGATAGAAGCGTTAAGCAAGTTAATCTCTAAAATTTATCTTTTTTAGTAATTGTCACGATGGTATTTACAAAAAAACGTGGTATTACAATGAGTTGTGGGAAAGAATATTGGAGAGATGTGGATTTAATCTACGAAAAGAAAATAAAAGAAAAGAAAGGAAAACTTATCTCTTTATTTGCTTGCCGTTTGAACCGTGCGATGATTTCCCTTTCTTGGAAGGCGTACAAGCACGGCTTATGGGATCGTCCGCCTTCTAATCTACTCTACGAAATAAAAATAACAAGCTATGAAGACTTGTTCATCGCCATGGGCCGTCAAGGTTCCTTCTTCGGCTAGGTAGTCTCAAAGCGTCAAGTTCTCACGGTTTGCAAGACATCAGAGAAGGAAACAATATAGAAAACAAGATCAAAGAGAACAAGAACACAACATAAAATAGAAGAGATGAACAAATAAACATAACAAAAACAAACCTTTGAATGGATTTCATTAACAATTGAAGAAGAGTTGGCTTACACCGCTGTCACCTCAGTACAAGCATGGACTCTTTCCTCCATGAAAGCTTCCTCCACTCTCAGAATTACAAAAGATAAACAAAAAGAAAACTAACCTAGAAGAAAGAGGAAAAAACCCTAAAATTGAACTTTGGCCCTTTGCTGGACGCTGGACGCTCTCTACGTTGCACTGCAGGAGATATTTATAGATGCAGAAAGCTACAGAGTCCCGGAAGAATCTGCCCACGAATTTGGGATCAGGATCTTATCAAAGTGCCGCGGATTTGCGGCGGTTCCGCGGCACTTTTGTGGCTTCTGGCCACGCGCTTTGGCGCGTGGCCTCTCCTGCTCCGTCCATGTGGGCGCGTGCTTCTAGAATTGTAATCCTGGCCTTTTAAATCTGGATTTTCGAGGTAACTTGGTAATCAAGTTACCCTTAATCCAGATTTCTTCAAATCTTCCTCACGAATTTTCTTATTATCTTGGCCTTTATTCTCATCCTGCAGGTGTTTAGGGTTGGATAGAAGTCTATCCTTCCTAATTTCTGATTTTTGCAACTTTTAGCCCTTGCATTGCATTTGACTCTTTGTATTTGCGCTTTTTCACCTGGGCTTCAAACATGGGCTTGGATCTGGGCTTTTGGGCTCTTTAGGCTTTATTTATTGCTAAAATAACAATTCGAGGCTGCACACAATAAATTACTAATTATAATAAATGTGCAGAATTATATAAATAAAATGAAAATGTGACGGTAAATATGATGATAAAAATGCACTTTTCACTATCAATCACACCCCCACACTTATCTTTTGCTCGTCCTCGAGAAAAACAAAGAAAAAGAAAAAGTTAATCTAACCTAACTCACTTTCGTAGGAATCACGATTGCACTTAGCACGGCAACAAGCCGTTAAACCTCTAGGTTACCCTAGAGGACGAGTGTTGTCTCGTGAGGGTTTTCAGCGGATTGCACCCACAAAATCCATAAAAAGGAAAATATTTGAATTATTATTGAAGAGACTAAGTAGTCTATAAGTTTTAGGATTATCATTTTTATTCATTCTTCAAAACCTAGTCTTTATAAAGTAAATTGTTATCCATTTTAGGTAAGGATTAAAATTGAATTTCTAATATAGTCTTTTTCGTTACCAAAAGTCATATGCACCCTTGTGAATCTAGGAATTCCTAACTTGGACTCTCATGCCTCTTTATTATTTTTATAACATCATCTAATTTTTTTCATGTAAGTATCAAGGCTTCTTGAGGCCCTCATACCTAAACTAATGACTATTAGATGTGTTAATATATTATTTTTTTTATTATTTTTTTTTGGCATATATAACTCATCTAATTTCTTTCGTATAAGTATCAAGGCTTCTTGAGGCCCTCATACCTAACAATTGATTATTAGATATGTAATACATATATTATTTTTCTTAGTCTTCTTAGGCTTTTCTAATCCACCCATGTAACGAATTAAAGTCGATGACTCCCAAACCGGTTGTTTTTAGGGCACCAAGTGAGAAAACACCCCGCGGACTCAAATTCGAGTGAACTAGGCCCCAAAACTAAGGACTTTATTTTATTTACTCACCTTAGGCATGAATACTTATGCTTCTTGAGGCACATGTATCAGCTTAATTGGTGATTTTTTTCTTTTTTTTCTTTCTTTTTTCTTTATGAGGCACAAAGTCTTGTCTTAGAATCCTAGATATGCATTTGGTATGCACATTTCATTAAGGTAAAAATCAAGACTAATTATTTATTCAATTTCTCTCCTATACCTAAAAATTTAAACAATTATTTATTTTGACCAAGTTTTTAGAAATCCTAATCATGATTTCCTAATCCTTAAAACTAACTTAGATTTCTTTCAAAAAATAAGTCAAAATATTTCCTTTTTATAACATTTTTTTTTTAAATTTTTTTTTTTTTTTTTTTTTAGCAAATTTTTGTTAGTTTCTACCTATGTTAGTATGTTAGTAAAGCCCACCCCCACACTTACTCATGCGTTGTCCTCAATGTATGAAATGAATGCATATATGCATGAAAAAGAACAAGGGAAGGCGGAAAATTACCTTAGGGGTGGTTCCGGTGGTGGTCTAATTGGTCCACGAAATGTGGCCCAATCAAGATAACAAATAATTTGGTGGAACCCACAGAAACTTTCCTTACATAACCCACTAAAATATATGTATAATCAATTTAGTATTTTCACCCCATCAATTTCCAAATTTCATAATATATTTCAGAGTTAATGTCTCAACCTCCTTGTCCAAAATGGAGTATGAAAGGATGGAATTATTGACTTGGACA